>OMLF01050405.1:0-17598 GCA_900302615.1 Holocentrus rufus
TACACCGCAAAAAAATCATCTTAACAAGTCATTTAATCTGATATTCAGTGTTAAAATCTTGTTTTTCTTCAAACGTGTGAAAAAAAAATCTGCCAGTGGGATGAGATAAACCCACTTGTTTCCAATGCAGTTTTGCTTGCTTCAGGACTTTTTCTGGGAACAAGTATAAACATGTTGAAACAAGGCAGAATAAGGCAGATCAGCCCACTGGGATCAAGAAAATGACGCTTGATTCAAGAAAATTATGGAAACAAGTTGATTAGCATTGGAGGCAAGTGGCATTATCTCATCCCACTGATAGAATTTTTTACTTTATTTGGAGAAAAACACGATTTGTGCACTCAATGAGACTAAATGACTTGTTAAGATTGACATTTTTGCTGTGTAAATAATAAAAATACAAGTTTTAGATAATTTTCAATAACATCAGGCAGCAAGTTTCTGACAGTGTTTTTGGATGAAACCTGTTAAATGACTACACCTTTAAAGGAAGCTTCCAACCTAAAACACTTGAAAACACAAGCTGTAACAGTCATGTATTTTCTGTTTGGGTGGTGTGCTTCTATTATTCCTGTGGATAAATGGCCAGACACAAACAACATGACATCACAGTGTTATTTCCAGTGCAGCTACGAAAATTCCGGAATGTACAGAATGTTGCATCTGACTCCTGCCAATCAAAGAAGACACAGCTGACAGGCCCCGCCCCTTCACACCTGAGCCTCGTTTTTTCTGGGTATGAGATTGGTGGAAACGGTCTGAAACGCTGTCAGAGGGGGTTGGAAATTTTAAAGGGGCAATACCGGAGCAGGACTTGAAAAAGAGGAAGAGGTCGGACTCTGCATTCTCCCTCATGAGCCGCATCAGAGAGTATTCATGCAGGCTTTTGTCCTCTTGTGGTCACTATAACACAATCTAAAATGGAGGATGAAAGTGATAGCTCATTACCATTGTCATGGCTACGCTGATGTGGTAGATCCGCGGTCCGGAAAGCCTCAGGGCGCATGGAATATGAATTTGATCATTTCTAAATCTGTGGTATTTGAGAATTGCACAAAAAAGTCTAAGAAGCCTTGAGGGTGAAAACTGTTTTTCCATCCCAGTACACATCTGAGTCAACATTTTATGTAATTGTGTAGTCACTGTTATTTCACATATTCTGTTTTTTTTTTTGTTTTTGTGAGGAAAAATCTTTAGCTATATGAGTTGACAGATATTAAACTGCTGTCAGTTTATATCAAACACTAGTCCAGGCGAGATATTAATGTGTGGAAAATCTGAATTTGAATTAAAAATGGGTAGGAAACCTGCACTTTCCCTGACTTGACAAAAGCAAACTTCATACTCTCGAACACAATGGGAAAAATCCACTTCGTCCCTCACCAAAATTTCAATAAGCACTTCATTTTTCAGGGAAATATTATTCACACTCACTTGTCACAAGCCTCTGACATTATCTAACGGCCCTTTTGGAAAGTAACTTTTCGTATGAAGTGCTCCTTGTGACGGTCCATCATCACAATGGTAGTCACACGCTGAGTCACAGAGAGGTCAAAACAGATCAGAAAAGGCACCATATGTGATGCTGAAAACTTGCCTAAGTGCATGAATTGAATCAATCCACCCACATATATAGGGATTATTGCAGGATGCAGATTTCACTGGAGTCTTTAGAAACCTTTTTATGGCTCTGTGTCCGTGCATTCCAGTGGCATATCACCCAATTTGGTCTCATTTTCCACATCCAGAATGACTTTTGTGGGACAATCTGAGATTTCTTCGCTTATTTTCAAATGCAGCCTCACTTGTTTTGATCATTTCCCTGAAACAAGAGGTAATATCTTGAACAGGCCAGATGATTTCATTATCATCAAGTAAATGTGACCTCATTTACGCAGGGACCATGTGAAATTATCTCACCTCAGCGGCAGGTTTTCACACGTTTTAAGATTCGGCATTAGATTAAATGACTTGTGAAGACGGACATCTTTTTCGGTGCATCTCAATTACAGCCAGTCATCTGACCTGGTATGGATAGCTGGCCACTAATTCGGCATGGAGGGGCTTTCCTGCTCTGATGGGATTGAGTCATGGTGTGAAAATGAGAACTCCGCCCAACCAGAGCCTCAACCGTTTATATTTGACCAAATGATGATGTCACTTCTGAATAGTCACACAGTTCTCACCAAAGTAAAACCCCCCCTCTGCATTCGTCCTCCATCAGTTCAATCTATTCTATGCTGCTTTCAATAAATCTTATACAGTGGAAACATAAAATACAAAGTTCTCTAGTAACTCTCAACCCACTGTCAATAATGATGAAGAGTGCAAACCTTGACTGTTTTCACCAAGTGGTGCTTCAGAGTTTTTGTTTCTTTTAAAGCTGAAATCCGAACACTGCAAAAAAAAAAAAAAAAATCTCCATCACCTTAACCAGGTTGATTTGTTTCAACTTCAGTGTTAAAATCGTTTTTCTTCAAACAAAGTAAAAAAAAATGGGTCAGTGGGAGGAGATAATCCTATTTGTTTCCAATGCTAATCAGCATTTTTAAATGGATCAAGTGTCATTTTCTTGATCCTAGTGGGCTGATCCGCCTTATTCTGCCTTGTTTCAACATATTTAAACTTTCTCCCTGAAAAAAATCCTGAAACAAGAGAAACTGCATTGGAGACAAATACGATTATCTCATCCCACTGGCATCTTTTTTTCACCTGATTTTAAGGAAAAGTAAAATTTTAAGACTAAATATAAGACCAAATTGTTTGGATAGATGCAGATTTTTGTCGTGCACAAGTTTACAAGTTTATTTAAAGGGGCAATGCACACTAAATAAACAGCAAAAACATTAAAATGTCAGATTTAGTCATTAGTGGCTATTTTTCATCTGTAGTCGCCGGGCAGATTGATGATGTAAAAGAACATAAAATAGGACATTCAAGACAAGTAAAAACACAGATGGGGGAGTACTGTCTGTCTAGCAAAGTGAAAATATCATTGATCACCTAGGTAACATGAACGTGAATCTATTATTTACTGAAGCATTGGAATCTGAAAATAAAATGATGTAAATGTGACAGCAGGTTAATAGAAACCAGCTCTGTGGATTTCACAGTCCAAAGATTACTTTCTGCGTCGCGCAAGCTAATCTGTCTGTATTTGTGTGGATGTGAGATTAAAACTGGAGTATCTGCGGTTGATTCATCTTGTTGTAACAGCTCTGTTTTGAACAGACTTTATTGGCACTGTCAAGCGGAGCAGGTGCGACCCGACAAGCCAACTGATACTTTCAAAATGTCTCGGTAGCAGATGTCCCTGTTTTAGAGCTTTACCACCATGTCGACTGCAGCGAGGACTGATTAGACTCAACTAACAAAAAAATGTGAAATAAGCGTGTAAATTATGACTTTATAGGGCAGCTGGTGAGAACCATGCAGACTCAGCCATCAAATTATGTGCTTATTCCACTTTTTTGTCACTTGAGTCTAGATGGTCCTCACTTCAATTGGCCCTTTGCAATTTTGCGTAGTGCACCTTTAAAAAATTTCCCATTTGAGTTTTAATGGGGGAAACGAGAGGGGGGAGTGGCAAATTTATCAACATGATGGGAAACATGAGGGAAAAAAAAATTGACAGTCATCAATTAAACATTCAAGTCATCAGCTGGATGATTCACCAGTTATGAGTTAATTAAAATATTCATAAGCTGTCATTTTTAACAGTGACAAATCATCAGTTAAGTCACAATCACATCGTTTACCAGGCATCAATTATAACATCCACATTCCCGGCCAATCGGAGGCTGCCTCAGATTCCCGAACTGTCCCACTGCCACCGAAGCAACGACCTCCCGGGTAAATGATTTCCTGTTTAATGGAGTTAATCTTTCCCAAAGTGTTGAGTCAGACTCGGATTGGCTCAGTTAAGCGTCGCGCCGCGAAGAAAATCCAAGAACAGACGCTGAGGTCCATTCATGTGGAAATATGAGGCAGTTACAGGACATTAGAGTGACATACTGATGGACGCACAAAGACGCTTTCACACTTTCCCTCCCTCTCTCTCACACACACACACACACACACACACACACATGCACACACACACCAGCAGCGTAATGATCTGACAGAAGCATTTGTGATAATGCCTCTTCTGAATCACCGTACCAATGAACCGATGTGCTTCTAAAATTATGAATATTCACAGTTATGCTAACAGTCCTGTCCCTTTTTCTCTCCCACAGCCCAAGTGCTGATTCTGACTCATACGAATGCCGTTGTACAACTTCGTCACACACACACACACACACACAAACACTCACACCATCATACATCTCTCACTTCCTTGTCACTGGCCCTAAGTACCATCACTACGGCGTTTATCCAGCAGGCATCAAATCGGACACCTGTCATCAGTCAGCAGGCCCCGTGCCCAGTGTTGCCCCCTGTGGACACTTATAGCCCACTGCAATTATGTTGTTCCATTAGTCATCCTACGCAGTGATGTGCTGCTGGCTATACTTAGACTCTGTCATGGTCACTCTTCTGCAAATGGGAAATTTTTTTTTTTACAGAGAGCCGCTCGTGATTGGATTCAAACTCGATGGAGATGAAGAATAGGTTTGTCTGTTGTGTGCAGCGCCGTTGTGCGGGGAATCAGAGTTAACAGCCCGGCGTACACGGGCGACCGAACTGCAAAAGTGTCCATCTTGTCATCATCTGTGTTATAATCTTGTTTTTATTGCAACGAATGAAAAAATCTGCTAGTATGATGAGATAATCCCACTTGTTTCCCAATGCAGTTTCACTTTTTTCAGGAATTTCTCTGGGAACAAGGCAGAATAAGGCAGATAGGTCTTCTGGGATCAAGAAAATGACATTTGATTCAAGAAAATTCTGGAAACAAGTTGATAAACATTGGAAACAAGTGGGATTATCCCAGAACTGTAGAGGCTGGGAGAAAATCTTGTGCTGTGACAAAAGCTCCTCTATCATGTTAAAAAGTGCAGCCCAAATTTACATTTATACCCAGAGCAATATAGCCTATGGGAAAGTAGAGAGATTTTTATTACTGTGTTCAAGTTAGATTCTGTATCTACTCCGTATGTTGAAGAAAAAATGACTGTGTGACCTTACTTTTTTATCTAAGACGAGAAAAGATGAAGCTTTAATGATTCCTGTGGGGAAAGCAGGTCAGGCAGCAGCAGATTGTAAAGACTACAACAAAGAAAAATAGGATATCAATGAGAAGATAGTATGCAGTATAAACCTATGCAATGGGATAATACTAGGAAGAATGTATGAATGAAAAACAAAACTATTACAATAAGAAAAAACATTACAAAAGATGACAGCATTTATGCGGGCTGCAAAATAATAGCTGTAGCACTTGTTGAATAAAAAAAATGTACCAAAATATAGTATGCAGTATGAGAAATGAGAACAAAATAAACAAAAATGCAATATATAACAAATGGGAAGGAAATTATGTTCAATGTATATAGAGCATCTGCAAATACATGTGGCATATTCTCCTTAACAAGTCTACAGAAGGCAGAACGTGTCTCAGTACGTAGATATTTTGTAAAAGAGAACTCAGTTTATCGTTGTATTTAGTTCCCAGATTTAGTGAACATATGGAGAGATTGTGCTAATTTGGAATTGTCCATTGCACATCATAGATATTGTTCCATATTCTCAGTATTTCAGTGTCAACACGCTTCTAAAAGGAGGTAACATGCCTGCAGAAAATTCATCCTAAGATTTGTGGAGTCTGTGTTGCACCTCGGATGATGAGGCAGAGGCTGGTGGTGTGTAGCTGCCTCAGCTCAGCATGGAGGAGGTGGGCGATATTTTCTAAGATGGAGAGCAGTTTACTCCTCATCCTCCCGCTGCTGCTGCCTCCAGGGTGTCCAGGCTCAGCTTTTGTGACAGAGCCACACTTCTTCACTTGTTTGTTAGCAGTAAAATCCATGCAAAAACACTGTAACTCTGTTAAAAAAACAAAAACAAACAACAACTGTTGGCAGTGTACACTACATCTCTCAGTCCACTTTGTTGGTGGTGAGTAACTGGCCAAACTAAGTCTTAAATGACGTCACATCTATCATTTAAGTTATTTCTGGTGCAGCTGCAGTGGACTTTAACAGCAGAAAGCATCAACTTTACTGTTGATGCTCAGGATGAGTTGTCAAGGACTTCTGCTTAAATGCCATTTTGCACTGACGTTCAACAGTCAAACAGGAAGAAATCTACTGTAGAAGTGGCAGAGATGTCAATTTTGCCATAAAATAAAACACAAAACTGTGGAAATAGTGACTGGACGCATAAATGAGCAACATGTTTCCCTTATACAGACGTGATAACCAAACCCTTTGGACTGTGATTTTTCCTTAAATTTCCTCAAAGTTGAAAAAAAAGTTCCATATTTTAGGACAATGTCACATGTTGTGCATCTGCTAGTTGCAGCTTCATTGAAGCTACGCCACACTTATATTGAGTGAAATATTCAAAGCCAAGATGCCATTGTTTTATGGCTGCAGCAGTACATCAAATAGAAAATATGTCTTGTCCATCATTTTATACACATTTCCCTGAAATTCAGCAGGAATCTCCACTAAAATTCAAAATAAAGTTCCTGAGTTGAGTCAAAAAGTTTTTGACTCAATACCAGTTCCTCAACCAAGAGTTGCTTTAATATACCAGAATGCAATGCAGTAATGAGGCATGTTATATTCATAGGGTGGCATGCAACTCGTGTTTTCTCGATGAAAAAAAGTCTCACTCTTGCTCTTTCTATCACTATTCCTCCACCCACATGTAAAACTCATAGCAGCAAGTTCATGCATGTTCTCTGGGGGTCGGCCATAGTCATCCTGGGAAATATAGGCAGGCACTAAGTAGAGGAGGGACGGGAGAAAATGGATAAAACGAAAAGGCAAATTACAACACTTGATCACAAAATGACTCCTGGAATGCAGCAGAACGACAGACTGGTGCTACATAAGAGTGAGGGAGGATCTGAGAAGGGAGTTTTCCTTTAATCATTCCTGCATCCGCCGTGTTGGTTGCTGCATCCCCAGCACACCACTACAAAAACACAGAGCGTAGGCCACTATTGATCAGTAGAACAGGATGAGTGGTCTGTTGAAAGACCTGAGCCTCCTCAAGAACAACAAGCTGCCCTTGCTTGTATAGCTGCCAGACCAGCCTGGTTTGTTGTTTGAAGCCGGTGCCCAGTTACGTGTTCGAATCCACATCTCCACTCCCCCATCCTGGCCGCTTACAGGTGGTTTCTTGCTCCATCTGAAATCCACTCCCGGCCTGTTCCATCTCGGTGACGCCGAGCTGCAGATGGCTCCGCTCGATGGAGCTCTTCTCCAACTTCTGCACCCTGTCTTGCCGGCTTTCTCTCTGACGTAATCCACAAACAGGAGGAGTCGTTCTGGAGGTGGCGCGACCCAGAGGTGAAGCTGGAGCTGCGGGGAGCCCGGGGAGAAACCACGGTCCTTTGGGATGCCACCGGGGCTAATCCGCAGCATGTCTGACACGCTGCTCCGCTCTGGAGGCGGACGCACTTCGCGGTCTGTCCGTGACGTAACGTGGTCCTGGAAGCCACGGCATTGTCCATCTGCATCGCTCTGAGCCTCCTTCCTGACCAGCTGCTTACTGCCAGCGATCCTCGTCATCCCACTCCTTCATACTGTTCCCCTGCAACTTGTTTACAACTTTCTCTCTATTGGTTATTTTCCTCTTCTTCTATGTCTAGAAGTTCCATTTGGCCCCAGCCCCGAATGTCCTCTCTCAGTCCCAAAAAACTTTACTGAGCATGAGCATGTGGGACAAACACCCTATGAGCCTGGCTGCTTCATCATTTTGCCACACCAGGCCAGACATCCTTGGTTCTAATCCCAAATGATTCAATTTACCATTTTTCATGCATTCTGGCTTCCCCAACTGTCGCTCTGGTCGCAGCTTACCACTCTCAAGGGATTTATGCGCTTTGTAACCCAGGGATTGTTATTTGGACAACAGCGACCTGTTTTCACAGGGATCACGATGTCAATTTGCTCTGATGCAGAGCAGGGGAAAGCCCTTTCACGCTCTCGCCATGTTCCAGTCTTGCGAGCTCCGAAACAGCTCCGCAGAGCTTCGGCAGGCCTCTTAGACCACACTTTAAAGGCTCTCGGGCTGCTTCTGGCACTTCACTGGTTAACAGATGTCTCGAGTCGTGGTCTGAAGAGGGTATGAAAGGGTGTCGTCGCCATCTGATGAACAGCTTGGCGGACTGATAGCTCTGTAACGGCTATTTTCAACTCTCCCTTAGTTTCCTCCTGTCAGCCAGGGAGTTTTGCCGCATACAAATTTGGGTTTCCCTTTCCAAAATATAGGGGTGTTTCTTCCCTACAGCACTGTCTTCACCCAGCTTTACTGTAAATGTCCTCTCCAGTTCCGACTGCACTATACTCCTTACCTTGCAAGTCTTGTCTCCCCGGAGTCTCCCTGACTTTTAAACGCACTAAATTTAACCTAATCTGCTTTTCCAGCGCTGCACTTCCCTGCACAATTCCCCCGAGATTCCCAACTCTGGGCCCGGCGCTCCTTCTCACCCCCCTCCTCCCCTAACTTCCTCCTCTCCTTCCTCCCATCCCCTTCAGACAGCACAGTGCCCTATCCTCGTCTTCGTCTACTTCCTTGTTACTGAGCGCGCTTGGTGCGTTCGGCATCAGACTTTGGTATATCCCGCTGGGCTCCAGCCTCCTGTTGCCCTCAGAAGTACCTTGTTAGACGCACATCTTGTTTTGCTTATTACATTTCTAGTCTGCCAGCTTGAACCACTGCGCCGCTTGCCCACGTAATGTCTTTTTTCACATTGTAATGCCTTACCCAGCTTTAATTTTCGGTCCTGGCTTTATCTCTTTCTTTCTCTTTTCATCGTTTTGTCTTTCATTTTGTCTTACTGTCTCTCTCTCTCTCTTCCCGTCATCCTGCTCTGTTTCTCTCTCTCTCCCTCTCTCTCTCTCTGAGGGAATTACATAAGTCCTTCTGTGTGTGGGCAGCATTGCGTTTTATGTAAGGCAAACCTGGAAATGGCTAGCAATACACTTGGGTCTCTCTCTCTCTCTCTCTCTCTCTGTGTCCCTCTCTCTCTCTCTCTGTCTGGCCTGTAGCTTTGAGTGACACTATACGTGCTCAGGTCATGGGACTGAACTCCTATATGATGGATATTCGATGGGGCAACTCAAAAGGCCCACACAGAGTCAAAGTTTTATTCACACATGCACCTCTTGAAATTCTGAGTGTTTGACTCCAAATGTAAAGATTCTTGTTGACTTGCAGCATATGTGGCATGAAAGTTGGCATATCTTGGTTTATCTTGGTCTTGCCTGTTTTTAAACTGTCTGAAGAGCATCTTTGACAGATAAATCAGTCATATTCTGAAAAAAAAAGTAATTTTTCTAATGTTCAAATGAACTAAGTCATGAAGATGTCTGAGCAAGCCTTTCACTGTTACATAATGCTCCCTCTCCTTTGATTGATATCTCCTGCAGTTGATTCCTAACCCCACTAATGCTATTTACCTCTGCTAATGGCCCTACCACTTTCAAATTGGTACGTGTATAAACGGCCTTCCCTGAAGGAGGGGTGGTTATGTAATCGCTGACAGGAGGTAATGCGAAATGGCAAAATGCAAAAATTTTCAAATGTGCTCCTGAATAAAAATCAATTATTGGCTCCGTACCTTATTGTGCAAATGATACCAGTGAAGCAGTTGGCTGTATCTGATTTGGAGCGAATATTCATTGCTCGGAAATGAACTTTGGTGCTCTGATGTGAGGGAGGCAGCATCCAGGAAAGCTGCTAAAAAAAAAGAAGACTATTATTAATGGCATCGCATTTTTTTTGTCTTTTCTTTCTTTTTTTTGTTTTGTTTTTGAAGGATGGGAAGTCACGAAAACGCTTCCTAGAAATTAAACACCTCTGCACCCTGCCACACCGGAAAACCTGTCACCTCGAGTATCTGTGTGTGTATGCTATGCATGTATGCTCGTGCATGTGTGTGTGTGTGTGTGTGTGTGTGTGTGTGTGTGCGTGCGTGCACGCGCATATGAGCGTGTGTTCGTGCATGCATGTGCGCCAACTTGTCAGAGAAGGGGTGTTTCACTGAGTGGGAATGCCTGGTAGGATGTGTAGGCCTGGGTTGCCATGGTAACCATCTGCTGCTACGCTCGCAAACATTCTCCGACAGCCCACACAGTGTCACCACGGTGACATCCAGCAGCAAGCAAATCAGAGAGGGAGAGAGAGAGAGAGAGAGGGAGAGAGAGAGAGAGAAAGAGAGAGAGAGAGAGAGAGAGGTACTTGTGTGCACAAAGTAAATCTGCGATTGATTAAAGGGCTATTAAGTCAAAAACAATCACAAACAGAATAAATTTCTTGTGGCATCTAGTTTTAGCTGAATGATTTTGTTTTGATTACATACAAATGTGTGTCCTCTTAAAAATGCGGTGTGTTCGAACACTGGTTTTAATCATGTCGCACTGATGCTTGAGTTTCGGGTCGTTGCAGGGAAGGGTACGACGGAGGCAACAGCAAAGCACTGAAGTCCACAGCAAGGCTTCTGACAGCTAAATTACTGGGAAAAAAAAATAAAATAAAATGATGTGGCTGCTTTAAAATCTTAGTTGGGGAACTTTAAATTGAACCCAGATTCCTCAGAAGTTACTCTGGCAAAGAAAAACAAAACTAATCTGCAGACTGTTTTGCAGTGTGAAGGCCGTTCTTCACGTGGTGTTTTTGTTTTGGACGTGTGTTCAGTGAAAGTCTGACGCTTAATTGTTCCACTGAGAGACTAAACGGTCTTTTGTTCCTCTGGCTGTCAAAATCTTTAATGAACACTTGTAAAGGAAGTTAGATTTAGGTAGTTAGGTTGCGTTTGGAAGTTAATCCTAAAACTAATTGTGGTTTCTTGGTGAATATTTGCTGTGGGTTGTTTGTTTACAACAATGCCAACAACTCTTTGCACCGATTGGATGCTTTTCTGACCCACCAGCCGATCAATCTGTCATCAATCAATCAATCAATCAAATTTAATGAAATATTGGGTAGTTTATCTGTGTATACGTGTGTATATATGAGTTCATGTGTACACACCTGTGCTGTACAATATGTGTACACTTGTATTTTGTGTGTGTGTGTCCCAATATGTGTGTGTGGGAAGGAGCTGGCAAGGTATTGCCATATCATCAATCAGGCATTTTGCCACAGTTGGAGAAAGCGCTGCTACTTGTGCCCTGATCGGCCTCGTTAACATTGACTCACTGTGCGTCTGTGATCAAACCATATGGCTGAACTTCAACTTTGGGGCGACACTCTGAATAAAACTCACACAGCGAATCACACTGACATACTGCAAAGGCATAGTAGTAGTCGCCTAAATACGGCTCGTCCTCGCTTCGTCGACCGAAACGAGAGAGAGGGCTGAGCTGAGCCCCTTTTCTGAAGGGGTAACAGTAATTAAAAGATGAATCACGGCAGTCGGCATGCCTTCAAAGGGATCAAAAGAGTTTCAAGCAACAAGGGGAAGGGCTTCATCTCAAATTAGTTCAACTTCTAAAATCACAGAACCAATAAATGAATAATTGGAGGTGACAATTTATCCTTCCGTTAATTTTGACCCCCGTCTCCCCTACATATCGACCTGAGGGTGTATGATGAGTGACTCTGGTCTCTGTTGAAGATGCAGGAGGTGGGCGGTTCCCAGCGAGGCTCCCAGAGGGTCTTCAGCGTTTTGGATCGTCTGCTCCTCACACACCCCGTCTGGCTACAGCTGTCACTCAACCAAGACGCCGCCATCTACATCCTGCTGAGAGAGCCCGTCGGGGTGAGAACCAATCATATCGCGTTATCAATTAAAGGAATACACCACGTTTTTGAGGTGCACTGTGCAGAATTGCTAAGGGTTGATTCAAGTGAGGCTCCTTCGAATCAGCTGAAAACATGGAAACATGGAGTAAACATGTAATTTGATGGTTGAGTCTGCATGGTTCTCACTGTTGGTCCGACTCACTGATAGATCACATGCTTATTCCACTTTTTTTGTCAGTTGAGTCTAAACAGCCCTCACTGCAATCGACCCTCAGCAATTTTTCCAACAAAATTATCCATGTGTCCCCGGTAGATCGTTTTCTTCTTCTTATGTTGCATAAAAGAAGGAGACTGGCATTAACCAAAATAAGAAAATAGACCTTTACTGATATGATACTGATACTGTTATTACATTATATTGAAATACTGAAAATTCATGCACTCAAAGGAAAAGTCGAGCTGATGTAGGCAGGTTTATTTTTGAAACTATTCCAGATGAGCAACCATGTATTCATCTTCTGCACAGTGATTTTATGTGTGCAGAGGCTCCAACTGCCCACCATACTCACTCCCTGTGGAAGCAAGAAAACTAGTCCCTGCTAGTTCAAAACAATATGTTATTTTTAAATCATATTTTGTGCAAATTTTTACCTGTCTCCTACATAAAACAACCAGACTTAGCTTCATAGATTACTGATTATTCAGCTTCAGAGCTGCTACAACTTCTCATTCTCTCAAAGGTGAAAGTAAACTCTGGCTGAATTTCAAATTATAACTTTCATTGACTTTGAAGACAAAAATATTGGCGTAGAAGGAGCGACCTCTGTGGATTTAGATCAATGCAAGTTTCACTCAATGACTGCGTTATTGATCTATTTAACCTTCATTAGGGAATGTCAATACTATCAAGTGGGGTTGGCATTTAATCGATAAGGAGAGACAGGGTCGGAGTGTATATAAACTTTTCTCTATCTGATTCTGTCTATTATTTTCATTATTTATTAGTCTTTTTTTCTAATTTATGTTATTTGCTCCTTCTATGCCTGAAAAATCAAGGACAAAACATACAAAAAAGGCAGTAACGTCACTGTGATTTGTCTGTTTTCTCTGGCGGCCGGTGGTGCTTACAGACGTTCTTGGTGCGTAAATGCAGCTCCACTCAGAGGAAGGTGCTGTGTTTGAGAGTGACGGCGGACCGAAGTGCCTCCTCTGTTAAGGAGTGCTTCATCTGTGAGGAGGACTCCAGTGAGTATGAAACAAGCTGGATTAACGCATTTTAACTGCTTGCAGCTGTAGTAATACACTTACACTTAACACACACATTTCTCCTGGCAACATCACCATCGCGTGTGTGGTACAGTGTCATTTTTTACAATCATTGGGTGAATTGATGGGCGAAAAAGAGGATGGATCCTCCCAATTATTGAAGAACGACCACACTCCCTGTTAAATTTGAGCAAGTCTCCCACCGCCTCCACACTTGTCAATCAAACTCTGTCTGTTTCGTTACCAGCTTTCGCCTTGGAGAGTTCCGCTCTCAGCTTCCCTGATTTGTGTCGATTGGTGGCCTTCTACTGTATCAGCAGGTATTGCATTGTTTTATAATGTCATTAGTTACCTAACCCTCTTGGAAATGGTTCTTCAGTGCATTCACTGTCACGCATTGATTCCTAGAGGTTTTGGTGCTTTTTGTCTGCAGGGATGTGTTGCCCTTCCCACTGCAGCTACCAGATGCCATTGCTAAAGCCACATCCCACAGGCAGCTGGAGGCCATCTCACATATGGGACAAGGTATAGTGGCAGTGACATGAATTGCAGAAGACTGAGGGAGAAAAAAAATCTTGCAGTATAAATATTTTATTGCTCCTTGAGGCTAGATGGCAGGAAACAAACCTGTCACGCTCAAATATTGTTGGTCACAGCAAAAAAATGCCAAAACTTTAAGACAGTTTAATAATGATGATTTCTTTTTCTGTTTTCATTTATTTTCCCGTCTGCTGCATGTATTTTGGGTGAACTGTTCCTTTAAAAAAAAGCTGGGACATTTTTATCTCTGTGACTGTTGGGGTTTAAACTCAAAATAACCGAGTTCTTCCTGAATCTTCCACCAGAGTTTTGGAGCTCGCCGACTGCTGCAGAGATGCAGAATGGACCACTGGACCAGCTAGCATCGACCAGTACCAGTCAGGACCAGGTGATGCTGACCCAGGACCTCTGTAACCTGATGAACCGAGGCAGATATGGCAAACTCTGCTTCATCAACCCCCTCTTCCTGCAACTGGAGGTTAGTCTCAAAGCTCTGAGGGGTTTCCACCGTATTCCTGCTTTGACTAGTCCTGGTCCTGAGAACTGGAGTTTGGAGCTACTGATCCAAGACTTACATAGTCTTTTATGGGATGAGAAAACTCCTCGAAAAAACTTGCATGACCTCTTTTTAAGTGTGAAGTTCTCACCCAGCAGAAGTCCTCTAAATCCACCCTTCTATATAACTGCTAATATAACTGCTGTTTATCTTCCACTTGACTCCATCCCTGGTGGAAAATAAACAGCTCCCCAACCTGTGGATCTTTCAAGGTGAAGTGTTGTACCCGCTCAAGAGCATTTCCTTTTGTTTTGACAGCAGCCGCAACATTCAAACCACGGTGCCTCCAATAAACGGCACCGCTTCAAACGCAGCATGAGGCTCCGGCTCTCCAACGAGTGCTCCATGAACTTGTCTCTGGAGGGGGTCACCTCCTTCTCGCCTCCCCCCTCCTTGGAGCAGCCTGGTGAGCGCCTACAGAAGACGAGCCCGAACCCACAGAGAAGAGTTCACCCTGGGGCAGGGGTCCTGAGGCGAACCCCTGCTGTGTCCCCTGGCTCAGCAGAGGAAGATGACATCATGTCAGCTTTTGTAGCACAGGTGAGAACAAGTGCTAGTATCTTTATATATAACTCATACACCTGGGCCAGGTAGTATTATGTAGTAATACAATGGATGGGGTTGTCAATGATCAAACAAGCACTGATTTATTTGCAAGTACCTCTAGACTTAAGACTAGTAACCTGTTCACTTTCTCAATGATATGCTCACTTACTCATTTCAGTTTCTTCTGATTTAGTGGCCAAAGTTGCTGTGTGAGTTATCATGCTGTATAATGATTACCTCTGCCTTTGTCCAGCCTTCTGCGCAGATGGAGGAACCTGCAAAGTCTGTCCGAGTGGACGACCCGAGCATCGAGGTGGCAGTGCTGGCCTTGGAGAGCCGCCATGCTCCCTCCCTGGCAGAGTTGGACAGCAGCAGCTCCTTCAGCAGCATGGACGACTCGGATTCTGATTCAGAAACTATGGGTCAACCTCGAACGCAGAGCAACCAGCGCCCGCCCCTCGTGCGCTCTCGATGCCGTGGCGGGCTTCATCGCATGAGCGCGGCGTTTGTGTGCTTTTTCGCGCCGGAGAAGCGCCTGACGCGGCTGGTGGAGGAGCTGTCCCGGGACAGGCGCTCAATGTTCGGAGCCATGGTTCAGGACTTCGTCATGCAGCAGATAGAGGTGCTCAAAACCCTGGATCCGTCATCGTCGTCCTCTTCCTCGCCACGTGTGTCCTCTGTAGAGCTGCTGCAGGGTCTGCGTCTCTTTCTGTCCCAGGCTAAGTGCTGCTTGTTGGACAGTGGAGAGTTGGAGCCTCCCATTGAAACCCTGGTGCCTGAGAATGAGAAAGGTAAACAAATGAAGAGTTTCAAACCAAAGTGAGATATAAACCAATTGAAAATAAAAAAAAAGTTGAGTTAAACGTGGGCGAATCCAAAGAACCAAAAGACTGGGTAGACAACATTGAACTGATGTCAAGAGATAAAGGCAAGAGTCAAGAGAGGGCCCGGCTAATATTATAAAGCCTAGTGCTCTTGCTACTACATGAAAAAATGCAGTATAAAACTACCAAACTTAGCTAGTTCACAAGTTGGAACTAGCCCTTACATTAAACTTCTACGTATTCTGGGGACCACCGTGGCAAAAATTTCACCTTTATGTGGCTTGTCGAGGTCTCTTCATAAGTGAAGTCCAATGATTCAAGATGGGAGCTTTTCTGATTTGCCTATTTCCCTGTGTGTAAAGCTGGAAAGCGTTCTTGTTGTGGCCCCCAAACCTCCCAAGGCCCTCAAGGGTTTACTGATACAGGATGTTTTTTTTTCTTTAGCAAATTGTCCTGGGAAACCTTGCCCACATGCAGTCAAAGTGCCACAGCAGTCCACAGAATAGTTGGTTTCAGGATGTAAAGGCCTGTGACTAGCATCACAGCGCTAGTGAACAGCCTGTAGCTAACGTCACGTATTCTTGGCAAGCTAGCTAGCTAGCGTGCTTACCTTCCAAAATCATAACTGCCACGGTCATGCATGAATGAAAAAAATACAGCATAGTATTTACATTTTTTTATTCATTTTTTACATAGTTTTTTACAGAGTTTAATCTTTACAGTACAGTTTTTCCAGTTAGCTAACCTGCGCTCTGAAAAACTGTCTCTTTGGCTCCGCCCACTGAGTTTTAACTCAACCAGTGGGATTATTTCTGCCTCCAGAGCAGCTCTGCCTCTGAGAATTGTTTGGATAAGTAAAACTCTAGTGTACTACTATTGAGTTTCCTTTTAACATGGCACAGCTCTTGACATTCAGTTGCTCAGTGGAAGACCGGAGGGACTGGGCAGCTCCCAGGTGTGAAAATACCTGCATGCAAAGCAGAGCGGTGCTGAAAAAAGCATGCACGTTCAGATTTCCATTTCCTCGACAAGTAAAAGTAAAAGTAAAGTAAAGCTGAGTAAATTTTAACTTTAATCTGTTGTATTAGCTGAAAATTAAACACCATCACAAATAAATTGATGCTTTATAGAAAACACATTTCCATTGTGAGACTGTAGAAATGAAAGTCACTTTTCATAACTCAGATTCTTTTCTATTCTATTCTATTCTATGCTAGGGGTAAAGATATTTAAATTAATGAAAATTAGTACAGTTAATGTAACCCAGTGAATGACATTATTATGCTGCATTATATTTTGCACAATTTTCAGAATTTCTCATGTGCCTGCATGACATATAGTACGTATTTTTTCCACATCAAAAAAAAAAAAAAACGAGACGACGTGTGTTTGGGGACCAGTGCAAAGAGGCATGTTGGCAAGAGAAAGCAAACACTGTTAGGAAATACTGATTCAGTATATAGCCAACACTGCCAGAGGACGCAGGTGTATGGAAACAGACAGCCTTCTTTGATAAGTGGTGGGTTGCCCAGGCTCTAGTGAAAAGGCATTGTCAACACAAAGTAGTTTGCGTGGGGGGGTAGAGCCTCATTCACGGGAGTTCAAATTGTCTCCAGTATTTAGAAAACAGCGTTAGGAAAGCCCTGCCCAGCGCACTTGCACTTACATCTGTTACATTCAATCTGCCATGGGAGATTTTCTCATCTTTGTAGAGCGAGTGCAGGGCGTTACTTTGGATGGATGGAAGTATTGTAGTTAGATCTTTTGACACAGCCCTGTGCGTGGGTTTTCCTTTTTGGATTCCTTTATGCGTGCTTGCAGGTGCGTGTGTGTGCATGTGTGCGTGTGTGTGTATCTGTGTGTGTGTGTGATGATGATGGATGGTTGCCTGGCAGTGCAGAGGCTTTAGGGGAGAGTGGTCGGCCGCTGTGGCTCTGCCTTCCTGCGCTCTGATTCTGATTTATCTTGTATTGCGTCGGTGGGAGGCATTTGCATTTTTTTTTT
>OMLF01050406.1:0-14476 GCA_900302615.1 Holocentrus rufus
TGTGTGGTATAGGATTTTTTTTTTTCAATAAATCTACCATATTCGTGTTTTCATGCATTATTTAGAAGTTGGCACCAAAGCAGAGGACAGTTACAGGAGGAAACTGATTTATTGATTTTTGAACTGAATTTAGATAGTTATTTCCTTATGGAGGTGACGTAGGCAGCAGCTCTGGATGACGACAAATTTCGTCTCACCTTTTGCGCGCGCAATTTATTTGCGCGGGTTTTCAATGCCGCGGTGCAAGCCTTTTCATCAATGTCGAAATGTTTGCTGGGTGTCCATCAATCTGCCTGCCTCTCCATCATTAACCCCCATCCACCCACTCATTCACCCATTCATCCATCCAGTCGTTCACGCGTCCTCTCCTTCCCACAGGTAGTGACAACACCTACTATGACTTGTCCCAGAACCTGCGTCAGCGCATCGTAGACATGAAGATTAAGATCGACAGACAGCTGAGGGTCCTGGCAGCTTTGAAGGACCGGATTAAAGACCAGGTCGCCGAAATGCAGAGGCTTGAGGTACGGAGCAGCACAAAGCACAAAGAATGCGCTTGGACAATACTGCCAGTCTCTCTTTAGGTCTCTTAACCTCGCAGTGTGACTACTATACAGGAAAGATGATTAGGTATTGATTTCACAAAATGACGCACATAGCTACTATGGAGGAAAACAAACGTCATCTCATCTTAAATTCTGGTCTTAAATCATCTTTGGTGCAGGCTGTGGTATCAGCATCTGTCCAGCATCAAAATGTCTGCTGGGCGAATGAATAATACATACAGAATTAAACAAGGGAGCATATTTCCAACCCTCTGCCTCCTCCGCACTCTTTTGTCAGGTGGATATTGACATTAAACTGCGTGCCTGCAAGGGATCCTGCCAGACCTACTCTGAGTACTCTGTGGACCAGGACAGCTACGTGGCTCTGGACAAACAGGTAAGGACAAGCAGAATGAAATCAGAGTTGAGTCTTTTGTGTTGCACTGCATATACCAGATTACAGAATACATCTATGCCATGGCCATGTCGAAGTGTCAGCTAGCAAAAAAAATTAAAATTCCAGCTTGTTTCAATTCACAGAATTTTCCAGAAAAGTGTAATTTTCTTGATTCTAGTGGGCTGATCTGCCTTCTTCTGCCTTGTTTAAGAAAAATTCCTGAAACAAGTGAAAATGCATTGGCAACAAGTTTGTAACACTCAATATGAGACTGAATGACTTGTTAAAATGGGGATTTTTGCAGGGTGACCCTACACCTGCATTGCACCAGCTAATCCATTTGCAGCTGGGATTGAGTGACCCCCAACCAGTCTGCCAGATGGCCAATTCTAACCTAAACGTGGCCTAAAAGTGTCAGGGTGGATTGGTCTTTCCACTCCCTTGGCGTTTGAAATATCTATCCATCCGTCATGATTTCCACCCTCTCTGTTTCCCAGATCGCCCAGCTGGACTCCCAGAGGGCCCAGAGCATCGAGACTGTGGGAACTCTCTATGTGATGAAGAGCAGGCCGCTGAGGGACGCGTTGGTGGACCCCACGCGCAAGTCCGCGGACCCTGATGCCACAATGACGGCACAGCAGACAGAAGACGTTTTCCCTGAGGTGAGGAGGCAGAAAAGATAGCAGTAGTGTCATGAGCTAGAAGTGTAGAAGTAGAAGTGTAGAAGTGTAAGCGATAGAAGCGGCATTGCAAGTCATGAAAGGAAGGAAACAACTGACGTGTGCATTATTACTATGACTGATTATGATGGTGATGATGATGCATGATGTTAAAGTTGTTATTCTCTGTCCTTCTCAGGTGAAGACTGTCCAGTTGTTCCTGGAGCAGGAAGGTGCCAGTGCTTCTTCCCCAGCAACCATCTCCAAAGATACAGGTACATCCCACTCCACATCTTCCTCTTCCTCCTCCACCTCCTCCTCCTCCTCCTCCTCCTCCTCCTCTTCGCACTCATCATCCGGCTCCTCAAAGTCCATCACGGAGCTAGGGGGCACCCATGGCTTTGATGGCTTTGGTGGTTTAAACGGCGGGTTCGAAGCCCTGGGCCACCAAGGCACAACCCATGTGTCCACAAAATCCGTCTCCTGCACCAAGAGGATCGAGACAGTCACCGACGACGCAGGGACGAGGACTCGGGAGGTGATAGAGGGAGGCCCCGAGTGCCAGGGGATGACAGACCTCACCAAAGGAGGGCTGGGCTCCTTCTTCCCCACCATCAGCCATGCCTCCTCCTCCTCTTCGTCCTCTTCTTTAACCAGCAAAACCGTCCACCATAGCAGTGGTACGAAGGGGTCCTTAACTGATTTCAAGTCCGGGTTAGGAAATCCATTCGGCTCTGACGTTGGGCTGGACCTCGGGGCGTTCATGACAGACGACGTCGAGGACGACCATCCTGATGTCCACGCCCGCGGTGCGCAGAGCATGCACGTCAAGCGGCAGGCCGATTATGTGGGAACAGGTACCACAACATCAGACCTGGAATAAATTAAAAATGAACAGCTTTCAATAGATCTGGAAGCAGCCATTCAGCTAGACAACCTGCTTTATTGTCAGCCAGCTTTCTAGCTAGCCCTATGTACCAAAACAAGAAGTGAACAGAGATCATGACAATTTGTTGCTGTTTATAAACTATTTTTAGAATTTATGTTCATGATGTGATGTAACTCAGCAGAGGCATGTTAAGTTCTACAGTTTACAGATTTGACCAAACATGTTGGTGGTTTAATCCAAGAAACTTCATGGAAACCAAAGAGCATGAGCACAATTTTGGGATGTTTTTGCTTTTGATTATCTTGTATTATGTAAGAGAATTAAACAAATGCTGGCATTATATAAAAAGAACACTGGATAAGAATTGTTTTTCTTTTGCTTCACATATTCCAGCTAAACTCCCAGAGACAAATAATAAATAGATCTGAAATAAGATCCATTTATTATTCACCCTTGATCGTTTTTTTCTCTCTTTTTTTTTCTAGAGCAGACGTTGCTGTATGTTTTAGGCATTTTGCAGGGAAAGTGACTTAGCCCTTAGCCAAAGAACAAGCCGGTCCAAGCTAACTCGGAGTCCCCGGTGTGCCCCTCTCTGTTCGCAGATTGTGCTGACGTCCAGTCGAAACACCTGAAAGGGGAAACGAACGGTCTGTTTAAGGTCAAACCCGGCGGCTTGGACTCCCAAGAGGTAGTGGAGGTTTACTGCGAGCAGGAGGGGCTTATGGGTGGGTGGATGTTAGTGCAGCAGAGAGAGAGTGAGGCGCTGAGCTTCAACCGCACCTGGGCCGAGTACCGCGACGGGTTTGGCTCGGTCGACGCACAGGGCAAGGGGAACGTGTGGCTAGGCAACAAGAACCTCCACCTGTTGACTAGTCAGGGCGAGACCATGCTGAGGGTGGAGCTTGAGGACTGGGAAGGGGGCAGGGTTAATGCCGAGTATGGGATCAAGGTGGGCTCCGAGGCTGAGGGGTTCCCGCTGCATGTTTCTGGGTACATAGGGGACGCCGGGGACGCTCTTGTGAGGGGACACCCCAGTTTAGGGTCTTTTCTATCTCACAATGGGATGAAATTCAGCACCTTTGACAAAGACAACGACAAGTGGGAGGAGAATTGCGCTGAGATGTACGGGGGCGGATGGTGGTACAATAACTGCCAGTCGGCCAACTTGAACGGGATTTATTACAAAGGCCAGTACGACCCAGGCAGCAACAGCCCTTACGAGATTGAGAATGGAATCGTGTGGCTAACGTACAAACCAGACGATTACAGCCTCAAGACTGTTAGCATGTTCATTCGACCTGTCGCTTTTTGAATTGAAGTCGTGTAAAGATGTAGAAAGGAGATAGGAGGAAAGGGGAAATTGTAAGATAACAAAGTCCATTCAGTGGATGCTTTTTTCTAAAGTGCAAATACCATGAGTTTATACTTTTTTTTAGTATGGAAGGACCCAATGGGGAAAAAAACTCCCAACCCTTGCAGAAAACCGGGCAAAATGGGCTGGAAATTGAGAGGATGAAATAGGATGAAAAAAGATTTTTTAAAAAAGGAGCAAAAATGATCAAGGGTGAAGTAGAGACCTTGTAGATTGTTGATCTGTTCGTAAATCATTCTGGGATTTCTAAATCCTGTCAAACAGTGTCAGTGTGCTGCCATGTTTGTTTTTCTTTTTTTTTCTCTCTTGTTTATTCTGTGTCAGTCCTGCTGTCTGTAAATGCCATTGACCCGACCGATGTTCTAGAATTACCCAACCAGTGTTCCAGAATGTTCTCCCTGTTGCTCGGACGACCACAGTGACCTCTGTACAAAACCAATTACCCAGCTGTCAATAAAGATTAATGTTCACTTCAGCTACTTTTGTTTGCTCGTGTTTTTGGGGATATTTTTGGTTTGAACAACAAATATACAATAGAGGACTTTCTTTCCAAAATTAGATATACTATGTGGGGAGAAGAAACTGATCTGTACTTTTATAAAAGCATAAAAGTAAAGGACATGTGATGGGTTGTCATCAAAGTAATTTTAAGACCTTTGTCTGCAACCTAGGCTTTGATTAGTATACTTGCATTTTAGAAATATTTCTTTATAAATTTTAGGTTGCATGTTTTCCACCTAAATTAAGAGTTTTGGAAGCTCTGGGATATAAAAATTAGCATTTTTATAAGATGAATTGGGGAATACACGCACCAATTCTGTAACACATATACAGCTTTTAAATGGGGTGGCACTCAAGTTCAACAAGTCTGTATATAGTTTTATTTACATAGCCCAACATAGACAGTTATGACCACTACAGTGCACAACTTTGACCATTTACATAATGGACGAAGGTGGAAAGACTGTAACATTTCCTATACTTCCTATTCCTATTCTATTCCATACTATAAATAAATTGTGTTTATTCTGTGAAATACAATTGTAGACTTCCTTTGTGAACATATACATTTATTTTTAGGCATTTAAGTGATGCTTTCATCGTTTATTGTGAAAGAACACACACTAACTAATATTACAATCAACCAGTTCTAAGAGTAAAATGGTCAAAGTCATAGTGAAAATGACTGAGAATAATTGCACTGTGATTGAAAATGAGTTATAGCTGTTATTTGCAAGGTTTGTTTGTTTTGTTCCCAGTGTGTATGAGACTGAAGCAGCAGAGTCAAGAAGGCCAACAGTCCCTCAGTCACACATACAGAGACAGGAGAGCATGTCCCGCTAAATCACCCTACGCTATGTGTACAGATGATGACTGGGTAAGAACTGTGCATGAGCCTCCATGATATCATAAGAGTTCAACATAGCTGTCTGATACCTAATATTTTTTAAAAGGCTCAATATATTGGCTCTGCAACATTGGTGCACACACTCAGGCTTACACAAATAAATCCTCTTCTCTCCCAAGGGTTCTAAATGCCCCTCTGGCTGCAGGCTCCAGGGTTTGATGACACAGATGGAGAGCAAGGTGGAGAGCAAGATGAGGAAGGTGTGTGAGAAGGTGAAGATGTACAAGGACGCAGCTGAGAAGTCCATGATGAAGACTGCAGACATCTACAACTCAAACCGAAGAGTTTTAGTCGACAGATATGGTGAGAAACTCCATTTGGGTTGGTTTTATTGGTGATGTTGATAAAGAAATAAGTTCTACCTCTATGTTTTATCACGATCTCGTTCCCTATCCTTGTTCTAAAGTGTCAGAGCAGAGGTTCGTGGAGCAAGCTGGGGGACTGGCCAGGAACCTCACGTTGCTGCGGAAACGAATGTCCGAGATGTCAGGGCACCTCAAGGAACTGCGTGAGAAAGCCCAGAAACAGATGGAGGATGTATACAGAGAAGAGGTGAGGAATGACAAGGAGGGGGTCAAAAAGAGAAAGTCCTGATGCAAACGTTCTGCAGACGTGCATCCAGGCTACTTTTTACTGATCAGCACCGACCCACAGCTGAAAAAAATGTCTGAAAGCATGCACAATTGTTACTGAATCATTATTAATTTTTATTCCAGCCCCATTGCCTCCAAAATGAAGGGACTTCTTTAAGAAAGTGGTTCCCCCATTTTCGAAGTCTGCAAATTAATAACTTGCACCTAAATTTTGCATTTCTTTGCAGAACATTTGTGGTACTTGGTTGTGCTTTGTGGTTCTTAGAAGTTCTTTGTGGGTTTTTGTTAATAGCCCTGGACATTGGTACATTTTATTGATCACATGGATTTTGTTTGCTCTACCAGGTGGACATTGACATCAAGCTGCGAGCCTGCCATGGGTCCTGCCGTTCAGCCCTGCCGTTCAGCGTCGACCATCCCAGCTACCAGACCCTGCAAGCCCACATGGACCAGCTGGATAAGACTTTGAATCAGAGAAGGAAGGCCACTCCGCCTCCCGCAGACATCCCACACATCAAGCTGCAGCCTGTAGACGTGGGCCCCGCACCGTCCAAAGACTATAAAACCATCCCGGTGGTTCAGAGAGAACTGCTGACCCAGTTTGAGGACATCAGACAGAACCAGGTTGTTCTGGAAGAGCTGCTGCAGGACTCTTCAGATATGGAGGTTCTGGATGCTTCAGAGCTGGAATGAAAGTCTTCAACCAAGAACTAGTCTGGACGAAAGAAGAAAATCAGACTTGTTTAAACTACCTGTTTAAAATGGTTCAATAAGTTAAAAGGTTTTGAACACAATGAACAGGTTGTTTCAAACAAAAACTCTGATTGACATTACATTTGTGCTAATAGCACAGCTAACGGGTCCTTTATCAAAACTGAAAATGGTTGCTATGCCAACTCTTGTAACCTCCTATAAAAGGGAACTAGCAATTTAGCTGGCTTGCACTGATTGTTACCTCATCATTCCCTTGTGATTGTTCATGACTATGCCGCCCATAGAGTCCCCACATTTTTTTCTAATAGAAACCACAAAACAGAACAGCTAATCGCTAACTAAGTGGCCTCCAAATAACTGGAACAAGAAGCTGATGTTACAAAAAGACAAATGTTTGACAGTTTCAAAAGGGCAAAAAGAGTTACTCATAAACAAAACAAAAAACAAATCAATGAGTTACGGGAAGAGTAAGTGGACTAGGTCGAAAAGAACCCGAGATAAGCAAAGTCATACAGAGCTGAGGCCAAAGGCTTAGAGTCCAACACAACCAACACAGCAAACTTAGATTAAAAAAAAAGAAAAGTAATGGAGAAAATAAGAAAAATAAGGGGTGATGTTGAACCAAATATGTCAATGAAGTGCTTCATAACAGGTTGTGTGTAGCAAACTATCACTGTGGTAAAACCCAGCTATTCTTTACCCCATATTATTAATTGCCAAATCAACAACATCACAAGTCATAAATCCTTTTTTATGCCTCTTATGCCAAAGCCTTCTTATGACACTTTGTTTGGCCCACAAGTTGCATTAATTAAGGGCAGTTGTACAAATGTTCCTACGATAAAAAAAAAAAAACACAAAGATACGGAGAGATAACATGTTTGAAATGATATGCACCAAGAGGTTCAACACTTTAAATCCCAAAAAATAAAACTATTAACATTCGCAAAATTCACAAAATACTTATTATGTTTGGGTCTTGTTCTGCTACCCTTCACAGCCCCTGACTGGAGGCAAAATTACTAAATATAAAGGTCACTGAGTAGATAAAAATGTGATAGGACAGTACGCATTTTGCTACCTACTCTGTAAAAGCCATAATAACCTTGAAATGTTTATTACAGTTTACATATTTCATACCCTTTACAAATTTTATTGACAATAGACCTCAATGACACAGAGAATACACTCCTCATTCTTTGTTTGGTACATTATTTATTTGTTTCTTCATTATTAAGCAGAGAAAACACTTTGTCTGCACACCATGCAACCATTTCCCAGATGTTTCTGATTATCGATCTACTACCTGATTATCTGTCTGCAGTATAAACACCTACCTTGCTATTTGTAAATATATAAAAATGTACTCTAATTGGTCACAGACTCCTCTCTTCTGTCTATAATTTTTCTTATGCTTGTCTTATTCCTCTCCTCCTGATGCATAGTTTCTGATTGTTTTATTTATGCACTAATTGACATTATGTTTGACTTCTTATAATGAAGGGAAACCTTTAAATTTTATGTGTAACAATCAGCTGTATTGTGGTCAATTCGTAGCTATCCTAGGCATATGAAGTCAAGGACATTATTTTCATATTACTCAATGATATGTTTATTTTTAGTGGGTTTTATTTCACTAAAACTATCAAATTGAAGGTGCAGAAAGCAGGTTCAGTATCTGGTTTAAGGACAGGAATGGGAATATCAGTTTTGACTGTTTATTGGACAGTTTTTCTAACCAAAGAGCCTCCCTCCTATAATATGATACACAATGAAATAACAACCAGAGTAGACAGAAAGTAGGTTCCTCAATGTGTTTATTGAGTAGCGGAGGACAGTTGGGGTCAACTCGTCCTGGCAGTGCACACTGAATGACATGACACATAGCGAGAGGAGACAGATCACATCACATTCACTCACAATCACAGGCTTTCTCCCCATATTTTGAGAAGAGTATTTTATCTCACTTTACACCATTTTTCAAATACTTCACTTTTCTCTTATTATTTTTTTATGTCTTTGCTCTGCTTTTGTAGGAAAGAAAACACTTTTCAGCATTTTAGTATCTGCAAAAACTTCAACATACATTTTTTCTTTATATATTTATATATTTTTCCTCTTGTCTCGATTTCTTAATTCCTTTCACAGCAGGCACTTTTTCCAGATTCCCTGTCAGTTGTGTGTGCGTGAGTGTGAATCCCATCACACTGAATTCACTGGCAAAATAAAGGAAAAGCTTAAGTAAATGAGGAATAACACAAATACTGACAGCAAGTTTGGTCCCTCGGATGATAACAAATTTATTATGTTTAGGGCATGGTACCTCTGCAATGCCAAAGAGCTTTGAAACTATGCTGGCAGCTTGTTTTGGACACTTTACATTGGCGTCACCTTTATTTTGCCAGTTATCGGTATGTGTTACATGTGTGTGCCTGCTTATTTGGATGGTTGTGGGGGGAAATAAGGCCTGATCTTCATGCTGATGGTCTTCAGAGAATACCAGCTGCCCTTCCAGTTCATCCAGACCACGCCGTCGTCTGTGCCGTGCTTGGCCATATGTCTCGTGTAGGCCCCGCCCATGTAGTATCGGCCGTTGGGATTGGCCGAGTGGCAGCGGTTGTACCACCAACCACCTCCGTCCTCCCTGGCGCACTGTTTGGTGGGATCACCGGGGATCCTGGTGGTTCAGGCAAACACAGAGATAGAAGAGACAGCTTAGATGTGTTGATAAAGACACTTACAAAAATTTGAAACCTACTCTTACAGAGCAACTGCAGGAAAATGAAGCACAAAACAGCTGAACTATAAATGTTACGAGTCATGTTCAGACCTTTATTTACATTATTTTATTGTTGCTTGAAATAAAAATATATTTATAATGACGTTGTCTTTCCCTACAACAGTGTGACCACTGACTAAAGTTGCACTAAAATTTTTGCAAGTGCTCGAGCATTTTGTATTTCTCTTTATCTTCCTTTGGTTTTTCAGTTGAGCACCATCTGCATCTATTTGTATTTGATAATAATCCTAGACCTACCAGTTGTCGTTGTCTCTGTCGTAGGTGCTGAACATCATGCCGTTGTGAATGGTCATGGTGCGGTTTTCACCAAACAGTTCATTGGATCCGTCCAGGAAACTGTTGCCAGCAGTACCAGAGTAGCCGTTCACCGCCAGGATGTAGTTGGACGTCTCTGATTGGATGGTAAACTGTTGGTACTGAGCGTGGACCTAAATGATGATGGTAATTAATCTCATTAATGCATGGAAATTCATTCCAAAATGAGATATAGGCTACACTGTGTGAAAAAAGTGATGAATGACATGTTAAAGTCAATTATGGGATATTTCTAATGTAATATATCCAATTATGATGTTGGTATGGCATGGATCTTATTGATGTATTTTTAAATCTAACATAATAAACAAGGTAACTCAAAAGTAAAGTTAGGCTAAAGGTAAAACAGTCAATTTGGTAAGTACTTGTGCAGTAAAAAAAAACTCAACTTAAATCCCATTAAGGGAAAAAGTGGAAACATCAGGGACTCACCTTGGTTCCTGTCCAGTCCTCCATCTCAATGAGGACCTCAGTGGGGCCCATCTTGGTCAGCTGACTGATGCGGTCATTACCCAGCCAGTATTCACCTGTTACATGATGAGGGAGAGAGGAAAGTTAGCCACAAACTGCTGGAGTAACGATGGAGGGAAATGCTTAAGAAAAGTCCCATCATGCTTAGGGTGTGACAATAGAGTTCACTATCTTGTGGTAACAAAGGAGCATTGAAGCTGTTTTGGTGACTTGTGGTGGACGGATACTGTAGTTACGCATTTAATGTAGGGAATTCCTTCACTTTGGCTATTACCAGTTGAGTGTAAACTGAGCCTGCTCTGTAAAAAAAAAAATCTCATGCTTTCTAAATCAAATGTCTTACCGGGAGTCTCACAGTGACCCTTGCCCACGTCGAAGGCAATGTTGCCGAAACCGCTGCGATAGTCGTCCCAGCGACGTCCGAAGTCCACGCTGCCGTCCAGCCTGTTCTGGATGAGAAGCCATCCTGGAGAAAGAGAGAGCATGTTTTGATCAACTTTAACAGTTTGTCTGGTAATATTAAACAAGTCTCAAAAGCCATATTTGCACAAGGGATCTCATAAAAATAATGAATTACCCCCAAACTCCATTTCGCGAAATGCATCTCTTGCAGGAAAATGAAATTTACTGAAGTAACCAGTTACCCAAATACAAGGATTTTGAAACTGGAAACTTCTTTTTTAGCAATGCAAAATCCATTTAGTATTAAACGACCTACAGTATGTCTTCATCAAAAGACGGAAGGTGATTTAAACTGAAATTGCTACTTTCCAAATTACAGACATGGCAGTTTTACATACATTTGAGATCTCTGACAAGGTTTCTACAAACAAACGGATATCAACAGGTGATATTAGTACATAAATAAAGCAGACAGAAACCAACAACAGAGCATATTGAGTATTTTTTATCGCTCACCTCCGTTCTGGCTGGTCTGATCACAGAAGACCTTGTATGGATGGGTGAAGGCGTCAGGCTGGACCATGTACATCTGGGAGTCTCTGCCTCCACGACGATAGATATCCTCACACTCCTTACCTGGATTACAGAGGAGAAGAGTCAACATCCATAGTATCAAGATAATATAGAGGCAGATACATAATCATCCTTAGGGTGGCATAAAGATCCCAAATTATAGAGGCTGAGTCTACGCACAGCCAGGAACAAACCTCCAAACACACAGGTCCAAGACCAAACGATGAAGAAAGTAGAGTCTGCACACAGTATTATTCTCCCAACACACAACTGTTCTTTTATTAAGCAACATATTTATTGACAATATCTTATTATAAAAACTGTGGCGTCTTCACACTGTATTGTGCTCTCAGAAAACAAAATATTAGTTTATAATGCTCTCAATAAACATTTTGAATTAACATTGAATTAACGCTTTGCAAAATAAATTAACATTCTGGTTATTGGAAGCACAATACAGTAAGCAGACTCTATGTTCTTTCTCATTTCCCAGTTCAAAACAAACTCCCACACTTACCAGACACCACTGGGATGGGGCATTTGGTGGTGCACGGCTCCTTGCAACCCTCTCTTTGGGCCTGGATAGCCTTCTCCAGCCTCTGGATCTTCGACCTGATCTTGTCCATGACTCCCTACAACCAGCAGACATCATGTTAAGCATTAGTGACCCTCCCAAGCTTCAGTCACTCACACACACTATAAGGCGTTCAGTAATTCACTGAATTCACTTTTGATTTAGCACCTAAAGCATTGTCAGTTCAGCATATGCAATTTATATGTGAAGGTACTGCCAAGAACAATTGTCTTCTGTCTCAAACACCTAGATATCAGTTATCTGTTTTAGTGTTTCTGATCTCTTGGATAAAATAGATTAAAAAATACATACCATATCAATTAATCACAATTGTTTTTCATGTTATGTACATCTTCTTTTTTCTGATAATAAAGTTTTTGAAATATTTCAGTGCCTGAAGTTGCGATTGTCATTTATCAACTTCTGAACTTCTCATGAGTGCATTAGTCAAACATATTCAGTGGGGAAACTTTGAGAAAGATTAGGCCTTTGAAAGAAAAAATAATAATAATTTGGATAAAACACAACTAATTTAAATCAATAAATAAAATATGATAATAAAAATTGCAAATCAGTATATTAGTTTAACCCTTTGTCTGACCCAGGCCTGATGTGGATTCACCAAACATGTAGCTCTCTATCATATCAAGACAATCTCTCCATCAAGTTACATATTCCATGTCACTCAGAGAACCATGGTTACATATAACCTTTTGATATTTACCTGCAGCACTCTGATGTTGGAGGGGAAGGCTGTATCTACTGTCTCCTTGATGTAGGCGTGTTGCTCCTCCACACTGTTAGTGAACTGGCTCACCACCCTGTTGTTGTCTATGTGGACCGGAAACAGAGGCAGTGAGAGAAGGAAGATTAAAGACAAAACAGATTGGAGAAATGCAAAATATTTATGTATGCCTGCAAAATGAAAATCTCCCTGATACGTGGTAACACAACAAAGTGCAACCAATTATGCTTGTACACTTGGTACTTGTTTGGTATATACATCTGTGTTTAGGATATTTCATAAAGTATTAACATAGAATGACTGTACACTTTCAAAGTTTGCCATAAGTTAAATTATAAATAACTGGTGAAGAAAATGGAATAGAGGCCTTGTTAAGTGATTGAGTGAACTTGTCCAAATGAGGAGTTTTGTGCCAGAATTACATTTCTGTCATTTGTGATACCAACTCAAAATGACTTATAGTAAAAAAAAAAAATTAAAACAAATGACTGGGCTTATCATCATTGTCATTATCTTTATATATTTTGATATTATATATTTTTGAAGGCCTTCATTCCAATATGCTACTGTATCCAATTTAGGAGAACAAATCATGGCAATTTTTGGCTTGAAATTGCCTACTCAGTATTTCAGAAACCACAAATTAGGATGGTTGACCTTCACTTCAGAAACCACAGTGCAACCAACAAAAACAGACTAACGAAATGTCTGACTCTCTCCCTATGTTGATGAATTTTATCATCCTCTTTCTTTCCCAGTTCTTATTGATAAACTTCATATGCATTGCTCTCACCGTTGATGATTCTCTGTCTCTCCCTCAGGGAATTGGACATGTGGGTGATGTAGTTGAAGACGTTGTTGGTGGATCGGGACAATTCGTCCACCTGAGACTTGAGGGCACGCACGGCCTGCGCGACATGAGGAAAGAGATGCTCAGTGAGTCACGGACGTTGTATCAATGACTGCAGGTTATTACGGCTCATTCAAAGTGGGGAATTAACACCAGCTGCCTGCCAAATGCTGCTGAATCTTGGTTGTGGATACTGCCAGCCATTTTGGCAGGTAACAAGCCATTACAACAAGGCTCTTCTTCATTGGCAAATAATACGTTTTGGCTCGTAAACCTGTGAAATGATCATATTTGACTGATAAAATTGTGAAAATGGCTGGAATTTTTTTTTTTTTTTTTTTACCACAAGGCAGTCAGTTAATGAAGCTTATTTGTTATTATTACTGATGCTACTCTGTTTCCATTGTCATCAATTATCTAGGTGCTGTGGCTTTCACACTTTAGTTCCATTTTCCATTAAATAAAGTTACAATTTACAATAAAGTTCTGTGGGTTTGAACAAAGCTCGGCCACAGTTGAAGAGGTTAACTGATTACTTGCAAAGCTCTGAATAAGAGCTTCAAGTAAACGGTAAATGATGTCAAATGTAAATGTATACAATTATTGATCACTTATCGGTTGTATTTACCGGCTTGACATTCCTCTCTTGCTTAACCAGCGCAGCCTTCAGCTCGCAGCCAGTGGGACACAAAACACCCTGGTGGAGGAGAGAATCACAGTCAGTCAACAGGTTATTTGACCTGAGTTCAAAACTGAGTGAGGGGTGCTGGGAGAGGGCCTCCTCCTACCATCTGCGCGGAGGCGTGTGTGCATCCTCCGGCCTCTGGCTGCTCCTCCTTCACCTGCTCCTGTGCTTTATCCGTTGTGGTGGTGGTGGTGGAGGGTCGGCCGCGGTACCTGCACAAGAGGCAGGAGACACTTAAACCTTATGTAGAGGAGGCTGGCAGACATACCTGAAATCCCTTTTTATTTTATTGTATTTTTAAGGCAGTGGGTTAATGAAGCTTATTTGCTTTAGTAGGTTGTTTGCTGTAAAACTCTTTGTAAAACACTTGAAGCTGCTTTCTATGGAACTACAAAAGATGCTATATAAACAAAGCTAGTTCATTATTTTTATAATCATTATCATTATTATTAGTCTCTCTCTCTCTCTCTCTCTCTCTCTCTCT
>OMLF01050407.1:0-22306 GCA_900302615.1 Holocentrus rufus
AATGCATTGCTACTTTCCAACAGTGCACATGTGTATGCATGTGTATATGTGTGTGTGTGTTTGTGTATGCGTGTGTAGTCGATCCAGGCCTCGACACAGACAGCCAAAATTTCACCTCAGGGTACAGGAAAAACTAGTGAAGGAAAATGATGTGAAGCGCTGTCAGGTTAATCCTTCCACCACATGAAAACAACGGAAGTTAAAATCAGAAATGTGAAATCGCACCAAAAAAATATCTGAGCTATGCATATGTGCAGTCCTCGAATGACCTCGGCAACGCGGGTGCAAATGAGGTTCAAGATTTGATCTCTTATCAACGCAATATCTTTTTTCTTTTTCTTTTTTTTTTTTTACAACTGAAATTCACTCCTGCAAAGCTCACTGCTCACATCGCCTGCTTCATTTGTATACAGCCGTTTCAAATGGCAATGAAAAATATTTCTCGACCATGAAAAGCCATCACTGGTGTGATAAAACAAACCGCATTTGCACCTTCCCCTCACATATTTTTATAGCAATTTAAGCGATAGGTTTTGTAACGGCGAAAAAAAGAAAAATAAAGGATTCTAATAACACCAATTCCAAACCCAGCCAAGGTCAATTTGTTGAAGCCATAAGGTCTGCAGCCTTGTATTCCCTGCATACCTCTGTATTAAAAGATTGTATACACACACATAAACCCAGTCAAAATAGCTGGTGGAGCAAACACGTTCCTAAAAAAGAAAAGACGACAGATCAGTCATGCTTTACGAGCTGTTTTTTGTTGGTTGGTGTGTGTGTGTGTGTGTGTGTGTGTGTGTTGTGTATGGTGGCCATGGGGTCATCTTTAACGGTGGACCCCAGGAATGTGGGAGACAGTTTAATAGGGTTTAGACAGCTGTCAGTCCTGACGTGCTGTAACTCAACATGACAATGGTGGGATCGAGGAGAGATGTAAATCTAGGTGACAATGAATTTAGGGATGTCAACAAACTGCATGTGTATGCAAAGAAATCTTTGTCGTATATTATCTGCACTGGCATTGGCAGCAACCGTAGTCTGTTCATCTATACATGCATTGGTAGCACAAGATTTTGAAACAAATCCTCTGGTTTGGAGAATCAGTGCAAAAGAAATTCTGCAAACATGTAAAGACGGAAGCATATGAAGTGAGTACATCTGTAGTACACAGGCGAAACAAGCTTTTGTGTTTTTGCAAACACATGGAGTACAAGTCTGTACATACATAACAGAACCAAACAAAATTGTGAATAATAAAGTCATATCTACAGAGGTAGACATATACACTATCGACCATTCTGTAACATTCTCTCAGAAACATCTGCAACGTATAGACATTGCATATATCATAGAACCATGAGAGGGCGTATACGCACATATAGTGTGGCATAAAAAACGTTGCATTTCATCTTCCCCTTGGCATGAAACAGCATTGATCAAAAGTCTGAAGCTATTGGAAACCCATGTCTAGATTATTCACAGATGTCGCGACACAGGAAAAAGTAACGTCACGCAGAGTGAAATCATTTCAGTCTCTGTGGAGGATGCATGCTCTATATTTAAAGCATCACTGCAGTATGTCACTGTAGTTAAAAACATGCCTTCTGAAGTCTCAATGGGTCAAATCGCAAACATACATGAGTTGCGTTAATGGAAAATTTCAGGCTCAACCCTGATTTCAAATAATACAGTTTTCTCTGGAATAGAAAAGGAAGTGGATTTGTGTTGGAATGGTAAAAGACATTACTTAAAGACATTGCTTAACTGTGGGCCCCTTGTTAATTAAAAAGTATGCCCCGTGCAAAGTATGTCTCTGCAGTTCTGGATCTTTTATGCAAAGTGAACGTTATTGCAAATTTGCTGTACATCTGCCAGGTTGGTCGTACAGACTGGTGGTGGACAAGGGGTTTTTGGATTTTGGGATAAAGATTTTTAGTTTAAAAAGCATTATATTGTTGTCTCTAGTCTGAAGCTAGTTCTGTGTCTCAAGACAGGATGGTTGTCGGTTCAATGGGGGAAAAGGAATTCATGAGCCGACCCAATTCTCTGCCATTCTGTAGCACGGTAAGCTAAACTGAAGTAGCGTAGCTCCGGTAGGCTAAGCTAAGTTTATTCAGGAAGGGGAAGTGAGCGTGCAGGGCAGCAGTGCACAGTGTGTGGCACTGAGGTAGTGATATTTCATGAGGTGATTCATTGTTTGATTCACACAGAACAGATTTTAACAAACTAGATTAGAGGCCGGAAGACTAGATTTTTTCTCTGGGGAATTAAGGTTGACTACTTCTTTGTGTAATGGTGATTTGTCCAAAAAAAGTTGTCTCACTCTCTATATATTTCCTGCATATATTTCCTATAGCACTGCATGAGTGGAGTAAAAGCTGGTCACCAATTGACAGAGTAAGAGGCAGAGAGAGATGTCAGCATGCAAGTCCCCTTCTTGCATCAATCCCCCTGTGGGTTTGTCTCCTTAAAATACCACGACGTTCCTTCACTACCTCCTCCTTTCCTTTGTGACCCGGCAACTGAATTTGACGTTGCCATGTTGCAAGCTGGTAGGAAGCAAATTAAGCAGCATCAGAGTCTCCCTTTAGGATTTTTGAGTGAGGAAACCAAGAGTATCCTATCAGGAAGTATTTTTCATCATCACGCCCATTATCCAAATAAGACTATGTAAACCTGATCACATTGATGACATACATACATATTTCACTTTACATAATACCCCAGGCTTTGTGAAGTTCTGTGACTGGCTATTGGTTCTGTTTCTTTTTCCTCCTTCTTTCATTCACTTTTATTCTTTCCCTTGCCTCATTTCCCCCAAGCTTCTTCCCAGTAGGAGACAAGCGACCGTGAAGCAGGAGAGGAAAGGAGCCGTGGGGGAAGACAAACAGGACGAACCCTATATTTCATTAACGCTTTGGCATTTTCCAAACAAGTCCTTTTAGGGCTCCACATTGCAGGCATTGCAGCAGAAGAGCAATAAAAAGCGAGACCTCTACGGGCGGTTCATCTGTCTGGAAGAGAGGTATAGAGCTGCTGTGGCTTGGCTTGAGGGCCGTCTGAGCTGAGTCTTGCCCTGCCGCTGACCCCACGTTAAGAAAGGTCAAGAGTTACTACAGCAACCAGGAGGGCTCGTCAATCAGCACCAGTCTCCCCCGGCCAGCCATAGGTGTGTTTTAGAGGATGTGGGTGTTGGAGAGATGGGGTATGTTTGTCTGTGTGTGTGTGTGTGTCGCTCAGAGTACATCAGTGTGTCCCCATATACCAAAAGGCAGGATGGGCTTCTCTGTGAGGAGAAGCTGCAGCTAGCAACAGCATCAATACTGCTCTTGACACATAACCCAGATGCTCTTTTTGGAGGCTTACTGTCCCCAAGAAATATTTCTGGGGTACAAAGTGATGCACACAAACTCCAAAACAGTAATAATGACTGCATCAAAACTTTCTTTTTTTTTTTTTTGCAATGAATGAGTACTGTAATCTTTACCAAACCAAAAGAACACACACCACTGTAAACCTATTCAGCACCCAAATCTCTATAGCTTCCCGGGCTCCATTACAGCGCGGGTAAATGGGCTTAACTCTCTTAAAATAGCAGGTGTGATTAGAAATAAAAGGTGTTGTGGACCTGCTGGGGGTATTCAGATGGGGAATATTAACCAGCCTTGTCTCAGCTAATTGCACCTCTTCTCCAAGTGGGCCTAAATCCCCCCTAGTCACCAGCGGTGCTGCCGTGAAAGTGAGCTTTGATTAAATTCACGCTGTAGGCTAAGCAGAAAACAATCATGTGCATTGGGAGCCAAGAGGGAGAGCGAAAGAATGAGGGAGAGAGGGGGGGTAAAAAAAAAAAAAGAGGGAGGAAAAACTAACAAAAGCGCACTAAATTAGCAGAGCCATTGGGACAGGAGTAGGAGGGGTGTGTGTGATTTGGGTGGGGTATTATGTGTGTGTGTATAGTGGGTGTAAACATGGAGGGCAATAAGGAAACCTATTGCTTGCACACAGGTATGTCTGTGTGTGTGTGAGATGTATGTCATTCATTGGGAGTGCCATGGGCCAGGCAGCTCTTCTCACACGACCCAATAAAAACATCAGAGGAATCATGGGTACTTGCACCTCTAGTTACAAATGGCTTCTTTTTACCGGGTGTCTTGCCCTCTGTCTCCCTCTCCTGAACTGCCTCTCCGTTCTGTCTTCTCTCTGACCCAAATGCCAAGAGCAGAAAGGTGAAAAACTATGCAGATACCCTCTCTTGACAGGTCCCTTTGGATAAAAGCCATATCAAAACCACAGCCACTGTATTTCTGCCCAGACCTCTGATGATGAACAAAATGATGGCACAAGTGACTATAATTATCTATTAATATTCTGTTTGGAAGAGCCCTACCCATTCACCATTCATGCCTTGCGGCAGCTTTTCAAGGAGCCGGTGCTTCTAATTTGATGAAATACAGATTTAATGTATTTCTGAAATCTTCATTTCTCCACCTCCTTTTTGTGCTCCACTGATTCCATCACAAAGGTTATGAATCAAACATTACCGTAGCCGTCGGTTGTAAGGCACTCCGTTAATTGTGCAATTTCTCACACGGCACTTTAATTATGTAAAGTTTAAGCTTTTAGTTGAAACTCAGGGCTGATCGCTTCTTCATGCAGGGCTGGTGAGTCGATGGCAGTGGTATCATTAGCCTGAGCTCAAAGGGGACGCAGGAGATTGTGTTTTCTGAAATATATCACAACTCTGAGTTGAACTTTGACCGTCTAAACTTTGAAACATTTTACAATTAAGCCTTCAGAATCAGAGCATTGCTGAAATGTAAAATGCGCCTAGGAGGCTCATTTTCCCATGCTGGTATTTGATTCATTTTCCTGGCTTCTTTTGTGTAGTTTTAATGGAGCTATTGACAGACTGACAGCATGAGATGCGTGTGAAACACAAAGATTTGATGCTTGTATCAATTTTTGTGTTATGCTATGCTGTCAGCGCTGGCACACTTCTTGGAGTTTCACACCAGAAAGATGGGCAGTCTTTCTCTGGCCTGGGGCTAAGACAATTCTGACTCGCATCCATAAACCATACACGCTGGGCATAGTGCCCACTGTTGCCAGCCACAAAAGGTCTGCTCTGTGCCAAGCCTTTTAGCAGTGCAAACATACAAACACACACACACCGGCGTACACACAAAAACAGACTCGCAGCAAGCAGACACATATGCAAAGAGGACGCGGCGATAGATAAGTGTGCACATACAATTACACATAAAGGAGAGCGTGCACGCACGCACGCTCAAACATCCAGTGCCAGTTTCCCATGATCGATTAATTTCATAGACCGTGCAACTTTCCATCCCCGGCTGAGATACGAGCTGTCATGGCAACAGAAGAAAACAGCAGTCGCAGCATAAGGGCTGGTTTGTTGGGACAAGCTGAGCCAGAGGAGAGACTGGAGCTGCGGCAGAAGTCTAGCCTGAAAGAATTACTCATGAGTGTGTGTCCAATTACCATGAAGTTCAGCGCCGCAGATGACAAATGGGATCAAAACAATGAACAAAAGCAGGTCTCCTCACCGCGCTTAAGAAGACGGACTGTCACAGGAAGTTAAACCCACAACACACACGTGACAGAGAGAAATTGAACTACACGTGTAGAACTGGAGTCAATAGCCACGGGTCAATAACTATCTTTTGTTATTATCACCATGGATTTTGACTTAGATTGGAAACCAATGCTTTTACATTAGCTTCATCAAGCATAGCCAAGAGAGTCCAAGAGAAGTCATTCAAATTATGCACAGCAAAATATACAGACATGTGATGTCATGATTGTGTAGATTATGTAGATTTACGATGTCATGACTGCATAGACAGACTGGATGTGATGCAAGGCAAGTGATTCTAAGAATGCCATTCATGTTAGATCTGAGTGAGAACCAAAGACAACTCTTGGTGAACTAGGATGAGAGATTGTGTCAGACCTGGAGAGATGGTTTACAGGAAAGAGGTTTCAGGGGAAGGAAGAGGTGTGACTCAGGTCAAAATGAATGAGAGGCCATGTCTTCAAAAAGTTAGCTGCTGCCCATAGTGGACCTCATATATGAAGCTAATATCAGCTATTCATATTGTAGGCAGAACTCTATTACTTCATATAAACTCAATAATAGGCAATCTTAGGCTATTGACATTGTTTTTAGGTAAAGCTAATACATCCCTTTCATACATGACACAAGACAGTTTTGCACCAAAACATTCGCTAGCTCGGCCATTTGAAAACCACAGGGCTGCGTGATCCAATCACACCCAGAAGACCTCAAAAATCACTTTTTAAACGATCTACACAATGAAATAAGTCTCATGTACCTTGGCAGAAATAAAAAAAAATGTGTCCAACCCAATTAAGTTTTGGCACCAAGGTCTACTTATTTTTAGCCAGTTAGCCAGTCTCAGTTCCTTCCCGTCTGTGCTGTACATTCATGTGGGGTGTTAAGGAACTAGATAATCCCTGAAGGTCAAAGAGAAGCAGCTGTCCACACTTGACTTTTGAACCCTCCAGAGCAAGAGAGAGACAGGGAGAGCGAGGGATAAAGCGAGGTATTTTGTTAACCAAACGGCAGACGAGGCGCTGACCAAATTGTAGGAATTTGTGTGCTTGTCCGACGGAAAGAAATGCTTTGATGCAAACCTGACAATAACCTACAGTGTCACAGTTTACTGCATGAGAGGAATCCTCAAGAATCAAGCTGCACGAAGAAGAACCCAGCTTCCAAGCACCCCTGCCAGCCTGCGTACTACACACTTAAACACTCATTGATCTCGTTTTAACAGTGTGTAGAGAGCATTTAAACCGTGTTTATCTGAAACCTTTGGCTCAGGGAGAGGGAAAACACATCAGCCGTGGAAAAAAAAGCACAAACACTGTGGTGTGTTTTGTATATTGATTCATTTATAAGTTTTCAGTTATTTTGCATGATCTGTCAGCCCGGGTGCTTGCATGTGCTGCCCTCCATCCTACAGATTCTCACTTGGCAGTCCGCACCATTTGCCTGCAAAGCACAAATAACCAAGAGGCTAAGCTACTGACTTGTAAATACAGGTGGTTTTTGTGAAATAATTGCTGGTAGGTGAAATTTAACCTCAGTGCCAATTAAACTTCAGCTATCTCAGAGTAGATGCCAAAATTTTTACAGCTCTTTTTTTCTGTCGGTGCCTAAAATAAGCAACCTCTATGGCATCTTTACTTCTCCCAGGTGACAGAATATGATTTATCACCTTTTCTGTGGTAAGATTCGTGAATACTTTACATGCGAATTGCAAATGTATTATTCTACTGATAGTCCAGGATTGATTCAGACAACATAGGTTGAGACCCAAGAAAAGTGCAGTTTGAAATGTTATCACGTTGAAGTAATTTACTGCAGGAATCATGCTTCAGTGTTTTTCCACACAGTTGAACATAATCCAGCTCGACTAGCAGAGCACAATTTAACTGAGCTCACGGAGCAGTGGTGCAAAGGACAGTACAGAATTTATTCAGGGGAGCACATAATAGCATTGTAAAACTTGAGGCTGTAGCATACAAAGGGAAATATCCCACTGTTCTTTTAATTTACTTATTGGGATTGGGAGGAATTTAAAGCCAAGTATGAATAAGAAAGTGATTTAGACTAACAAAGGCACTGCTAGTTCATAGTTTAGTAAAGCCGCAAGTGTGCTTACATGCACGTTAATATTTAACATTACATAGTTTGTTGAGGCAGTCTGTTGAAGAAGCGATGCATGTGTACGTCATAATCTAGATAAGATCATGTAAGTTAATGTTCTAATTATTATAACAACAAATATTCAGGCTGATGTTAGTTATAGTGCTGAGGTATGTAACTGTGTTTCTGGTGTGAGATTTACAATATTTGGTTGCTTCATGCACATTTGAATATCAGAACGGGATTTTAAGATGCATTCTCTATATTCACCATATCCTGGATTTGACCTTAGCCAGGATATGAGCTAATGTTTGGAATACTTTGTGCATGCAGATGCACTCAATAAGAAAAAAAATCCCTCATCGGTGAGGCAATGAACTCAGTGGAATGTGTCTTCTTGTGTTGTACAATAACATGTTGGCTAAGGCTGGGAGATCATGCACACTTACGCACACACACACACACACACACACACACATGCACAAGCAGAGACAAGTCTGCTGTATGTCTGCAGAGAGCAGGTCACTGGAGCTCTGCAGTAGTACTCAATGGAATGGAAAATGGCTGGGGGCGGACTGCAGCAACGAAGGCTGCCTTCTCATGTACATTATGCAAAAGTACGTGTTCACATCGAAATTCAGGCGAGTCACTTTTGCATACAAACATGACAGCCGACCACAGAGACGTGAAGGTGCAGATGTGGTTCAGCGATGTAGAAAAAGAGATAGCAGCATAATGCCTGACATAATCTAAGCCACTTCAGTGTGCTTCAAACCCCTGCAGACTCCCTGACTTGCTGTGCTTTTATTAACTGTAGGTACGCCTGCCATTTACTGACCTTTACAACGCCCAAGTTTTATGGGAACGAGACCAAAGCAAAATCAGGGAAGATTTAACTATAATGAAGTCAAAGTATACACAAATAAAACAGAACGCGCACAGCCCTTCTCATCCATCCAAATGGGCTTTTTCTATATTCATCTCTTCTCACTGACCTCCACAAACCCTTCCTTTCTTGTAAATACATCATCACAAATTCATTAGAGCTTGACCATATGGTGAGGTGAAGGATTTCAAAGCGACGGCACCTGGGGGGTTTCACAACAGTCACATAACCTTTGTCCTTATAATCCACCCCTCTGTCCTCCTCCTGCTTTAATCGTCTCTCTTGACTCTTCTCCCCTATTATCAGCTTTTTGAACACTCCCTCCCTCCTTTATTTGGTTTAATTTAATATGCACAGCACAGTTGGGGGCCGACGACCACAATTTGTTGAATAGTCTGCGGCTCTTCCTCCCGAAGGATGCTCTCGAAAGGAAATATCCCCGAAGAGAAGCGGATCACCCAATTTCATGGGAAGCGGGTTGTGGGTGTACAACAAGGCGGCAACTCTTGGGAAATGAGAGGCTGGGAAAGGGAGGCTGAGAGAGACCAAACGGGCGATGCAGAGAAAGAGGAGGAGAGGATAATGAGAATACCATGGAAATGTTGGAACGATGCACAGAGAGAAGAGGACTGAGGAAAATAACAGGAGAGAGTAATGATTTGTGAATGACTAAATATAATACAAAGATGCTGAACAGGGAGTTGAGAAGGGAGACAAAGAAACCCAAAACCTAGAAAGTCTGGTGATTGTTAACATGTGGCACATTTTGTTATATAGTACGATACAGTCTTCCTGGCTAGAGGGTTCAGTGTGTCTCACAAGAGAGGAAAGAGTAGGAGACCGACAAGCGGAGTGATGGAGACAAAATGTTCGTGGAGGTGGAAAAAACAGACAGAGGAGGAGAGAGAAGGGGAGGCAGACAGAAAAAGGGGGAGAAAGAGAGGAGCAGAAAAGCTCAGGAGAACTGCTGTCACACACTTCAGGGGATCGAATGTCAAAGCAAATGTCAACGCATGGTCAAAGGTGAAAACCGCTCAAAACAGGAGGAATGATGAAATGAGTGTACACACTGAAACACACTTGTTCTCTTTCTCAGAAAACAAACACAGATTGTAGAATCCCACTGAGCAAAACCCATATAAACACATAGTGGCACACACACACACGCACACACACTTCTTTTTCCCACTCCCGCCAAGCCCTGCTGTGACTTTGCTCCCCTCAGGCCGGCATTCCCAGGCTTCCAGGTGAGGTCAGCCCACCCTGGAGGGGGCAGTGTTGTTCCACAAGGGGTATCTGTCCGGACAAGCCCACCTCCACCTACTGCTGCCTGCTGGGCAGAGGGACATACTAGACATCTCCCTCTGCCTGGGGGGACCAGCTGGATGGGACAAGAGCAAGAAGGTGGTGGGGAGGGAAGGAAGAGATACACAGATGAGAGAGAGTGAAAGAGAGAAAAGTATAGATATTGTACCAAGCTGCATGTGGCCTAAAAGCTAATACAAGATGTATGTCGATGATGTGATACAACTTTTACTGATATTTCAGCGTGTTGGTTGCTAGCTCAGAGGTTGTTATTGTTGTTTCCCGTAGCGATGGGGATTTTGAAAAGGGGACGGGGAAGAGAATTCCAACTGAAATAGTCGACCAATGGCAGGCGAATACTCACAATCTACATCCTGTGAAAAAATCAGTTATTGCACAGTTGTCCATAGCAACAACTTACAAACCTAAGGAACCATAAACCCTAACCCATGACTTTAACAAAGGTGGATTTTTTTTCTTTTGATTGAGGAAAATGAAGTTGTAACAAGAAGAGTCCTTTGTGACAGTAACATGTTTTCTTCTCACATTCTCATCAAGTAAGATCACCTTTGCCTCGTCTGTTCCATTTGGCTGTCATTTGCCTTGATTTCTCTTGATCATGCATCATTACTGTTGTGGCTTGCAGCTAGTTAACAACAGTACTTTTAGCAACAAAAACTTGCATGCTTGAGTTATGTTACCTTTGCAGCTGTGGAATATTCTATGCAACCGCTTAGTGTTTTACCTAAATCTCCAAGTGTTTCTAAGCATCAGTCTGCCAATTTCCTAAACACAGGAAAAGTAAACCCCTGAGTGAAATCATTACCAGACAAAATCAGGCCGTTGTGCACAAACATATCTTTAAATGCATTGTGTATGCGAAATGTATTACTTTATATGTAGGATAGATGGATGGATGGATGTAATGATAGATAAATTCAGATGAGTTTGGAAAATAGGAGAGAAAACGCTACTGATATTGCTTGTTAGCCACAGCAGTAGATACAATTTTGAGTTCTTGTTTCTGTCCTTATTTACTGTGCTAAGGAGCTTCAAAATACTGCATTATATTCCACCAAACAGCCAAGATGAAGATGACAACTGTTGTTGTGCACCAGTTGGCATTTTCTGTTTTGTTTTTTTTAAATGGAAATGTGAAAATTAGCAAGGAAGAACAAAGTAAACCCCTGCACGCGCGTGCACACACACAAGCTAATTGTCTAGAATTTGTTTGTCATGGCACCCAAGACGATTCCTATGAATAACAACATCAGATTCACAGAGCAACATTTAAATCAGCTTAACAGGGACAGAAGAGGAGGAGGAGAACAACATCCCTGGAATATGGCACTTTTTAAAAAATCAAACGCTGTAGAAGATTGCACTTATTTTCAGGGAAGTGAGAAAACCCTTCCAAGTGGTGGCCACTAGTGACCACATGGTAGTTGCTTGTGTGTCTTCATTTCTGGGGAAGGTTTTGTCTAATGGGCCTAAAACAGTCTCAACAGAAGTGGTAATGTACGCCACACAAAGAAACACTTGCAGGAGTAATACAGCAGAAATGGTGAATGATTAAAAAAGGGCAAAGAATGCGTTTGTTCTGGGAGAAATCATGCCATCTCTCTGTATATATTTTAGTATGCAGGGTGTATTGATTATTACAATTACACACTATTACGGTTCCATTATCCGCACTGACTGTCTTTAATTACACCAGAGAGCAAGAGGAACAGTGAGAGAGAGGTTGCACAGATAGATAGATGAAGGGAGACACTGCGCTCAACTAATTAAAACAGAAACTTTTTGTTTCAGCAAGTTGACAGGGAATGAATCTGGCAGGGAATTAATCTGACCGCAGGGAACACAGCGAGGAGTCACACACACGCACACACACACACACACACACAGGGAGGTGCAGAGCAGAGTTCCGTTGCCATAGTTACTGACTGTGGCACCACATCATGCTGCAGTGTTAATGCAGAGGTGTGTGTTTGTGTGTGTATATGTGTGTCTTAGTTAAGCTTTCATTATATCACCGCCCTGACCTATTCCTACATCCACTCACACACACACACACACACACACATACAGAGCAGAGAGGCAGAAAGGTTGCAGAGATAAATGTTGTTGACAAGACTTTGCCAGTGGTACCAGCTTCCAATCTGTTAGCCATTAGCCTTGAGTTGAAGCTCTATCTATGCTGATGTGGTGGGTGACAACATATTGAAAAAACATGATATGGCAAGCAAAGGTAAGCACTTCAATTTAGGTCAAGGCCTAAGGAATGCATTCCTTTGGTTGCAGGTATGAAATAGAAATGTGATATGCAATCTGATAAAAGTATCTCTTACAAGGCTTGTGCCTGTAGGGGATAGGGTCAGTGATTTGTGGGTGTGTGCAGCTACATGCATGCTCCCGAGTTTGTTACAGTAAATGAGTCGGAGTGTGGAAGAGAGAGAAAGAAGAAAAACGCGAGAAACACAGCAGAGAGGATGATGGAGAGAATGCCCAGCACAGCAAGTGCAGCACAACTGTAAGTCATCCATAACCTGCTCTAATGTGCTCGCAACAAACTTCCACTAATGCAAACTTGCAAAGACGAATCCAAGCCACATGGGCATTTGCTTTGAATAATGCACATACTGTACCAGTTTTCAGTGTCATCTACCCTCTTCCTATGTTGGTGGAAGTGATCTCTGATAGGTATGGTAAACCAAACTTTGGCTCTTTGATGTCCGGCATCTCGGAGGTGTGGGAAAATGAGAAAAGCCAACGACTCATTTTATGAGTGCTGAGGACCATCAAAAATGGAGAAGCTTTGCAGGAAGGTTGTGTGTGTGTCTGAGCATGAAACGAGCAGGTGTGTCCCTGTTCTTCCTTCACAACGCATGTGTAAAGGTTAGCTGTTGAGTTTACAGCTGTGCCTGCAACATATCATTGTACTTTCACAGACTATTTTCCAAGTCCATCCACACCCTCATAACCCTCCCTGTCTCCTCCTCTCCTTTTCACAAGGCATTTTAAAGGGATAACTCGCATTAAGGGAAACTAGCTGTAACTGCTGACCTGTGACTACTAACAAATCACCAGTGCTGTAAAAGTAGGGATAGTGCTGCGCCGTTGCTTGGTGCTTTGAAGTACCGTGACAGCTTGGTGATGGTTGTGTCCACCTGGAAAGAACCTGGTGCTTCAACAGGGCCGCAGGGACAGGCAACAGTAATCTTTGTTGACATGGGAGACAAGGGACAGAGAGGTTAAACTGAGTTCAACTCTACACTTGACTTCAGGAAACAGAGTACACAAAGAGTCTTATTCCAAAATACCAACATTTGCTATTTGATTTGCAATGTGGCACGTACTGCAACAAGATGATTGCTGGTGTTACACTAAAACTCACTACTCAACCTGATTGCATTTTGAGCTTTAAGAAAAATCATGACTAATAAACTGGACCCATTTCAGAAGATATAAACATTCGACTATTTTAAGAACTGAATAATTTTTTTTCATCTAAAATTGATATATATAGAGAACTTTGCAGTGAAATCCCTCATGTACAAGGTTCAGATTCAGCGCTAAAATGGTAGAATTTGAAGGGTTTTGGATTCACTACATATGTTGTTGCTGCCAGATCAGGCTTATGATCTTTTATGCTTGGTCTATCTGCAAAAGAGGGAAACTGCATGCAAGAAAAATGCATGAATAAACTTTCAAATAGCAAGGTCACCGTTACCGTAGATACCATCCTGAGTATTCTCATGTTCAGGCGTTTGTATGTTGTGTGAACATCGAAAGCAACATAAAATATATAACTGGTGCGCACTGTGGGCATTATGGCCTTGGTCCAATTCCAAACAGCAGCTATAGCAGCTCCACTTTATTCATGACTTTGCATTGTGTTTAATGAGAGAATTTAACTAACAAAGCAATCAGAAATGCAAGGAGAAGCAAGAAAGAAAGGCATGGCTTGCTGGCTATGCAAATGTCTGCAAATGTCAACACATTACACTAAGTCCTTCATTAACCCCTTGGTGAATTATTGACTACAGTATTTTGCAGTATACGGTGTATTACCAAATCCCCTTTTCAAGGGAGACAGGAGGCAGAATTGGGAGAGGAAGGGAGAAGAAAGCAGAATTGAGAAAACGTGTGCAGAAACACAACAATGTGCCAAAAGAAATAAAATCAAAATCACATTAAAGTTATGAGCAAAGTCCACACTCACTACAAAACTGCTCCAAAAGACGGAACTGCTTTTGACTAAAAATGCATAAAGAGCTCCACAGGATCCCTTTTCTTCAGGTTCAATCCACTCACAGAGACCAAATCATTTTTTTAGATGATGCCATGTGCATAATAAAGAGGGTAAAGAATACATGAAAGTTCATGAAATGGTAAAGACAAGGACAGAGAATCATCTTTTAAACTGCTCTGCCTAAATCTTAATCAGCGTAGATGTAGGGAAGTGGACTTATAGTAATATGTAGTAATTTCATTAATTTCAGTAATTGCATGTGCTAATTTTAAGGTTCCTTTGTGGGAATTAAACCCCCAACAGCAGTGTTAGTGATATTCTCTCACCACTGGGCTACACAGGAACACAGATGGAGTATGTCAGGCCAAGTGTTCAGTATCAGAACCAAGGGCAATATTCACTCAGTGAATTAAAGTGATGCTGGACTTGGTAATTCACTTTCTCTCACTAGCTTATTTCTTACAATATCCTTTCCTTTCCAGAATCAAAATAGAGATTAATGCTATCTCGCCTCTCGGCTCATTTCTTATAAATATTCCTTAAAACTGATTGATTGATTCATATTTACACCGGGTGATTTAGCTTTATGAAAACTGATAATGTGCTTGTGCATATCTATGCCATAATAACTCTTTTCAACTGAGCCTGGGCATGAATTTTGGTCGCAAGCTGCTCTTTGTTTCTCCCAGAAAACACACCCTCCCTCTCTCTCCACTGAAAAGTGATGCTGTCTTTGGGAGTTATGATGAAAGAGTGTGGCATGTTTCTCTGTCAGCACCTGCGGAAGTGGGGGGAAGATTGAGAACTTCAAAAGACAGTACGGCACATAATACACACACATGCTCTTTAAATATACGGCAATTTTCTCCGATACGGACAGTGTTACGCACAGGTTTATAATGTGTAGGACCCTGTAAAGAGAGAAATACAGGTGTTGCTATCAAAGAAATAAACTTTACTGCATGTACTTCATGCAGCAGTGATTTACTGCTCCACCATCAGAAGGCACAGAATGATTTAGCAACCGTCAGTTTTACAGTACAGCCATTGGCTTTTCACCTGGGTCAACATTTGTGAAAGAAGAGATTGGCATGGAGGAAGCGCCTGATGGAGGGGCCAGGATGTGTAATACTATAGACATGCAGACATAAAGACTGAGAGAAGCAGATGGGAGAGCATTAAAGGGATAGTTCACCCATTTTGGAAAACGTGGTACCAGAAACTAGCTGGATGCTCCAAATGCTAACCGTTAGCCACCTGTCATTGAGGTGTACTTTCCCCCATCTAACATTCTGAAAAATAATTGCCTTAATCCACTCCAGTTGATAAACTAACAAAGTTTGGGTTTGATGATGTGTGTCAGAACTTAATAAAAAACTTGACTGTAAAAAAGTGGACCGTTCAAATCAACAGTAGAACTATTTTCCTGTGTGGCAGCTCTCTGTGCCGGATGTGCTAGCTAACATGCTACTTCCCCCCGGCTAATATTCTTAAAAATAACCGACCAGCACAGTGAGCTGCCACACATAGTTCTAGCATTGATTTTTCTTTATTTTTTTAATAACGGTCAACTTTTTTATGCCATTTCGGATGACAAAAATTCTGACACATCATCAAACCCAAACTTTTTTGTTTATCATCCGGAGTGGATTAAGGCAGTGATTTTTCAGAATGTTAACCAGGGGGAGTACAACTCAATGGCAGGTGGCTAAAGGTTAGCATTTGGAGCACTGAGCTAGTTTCCAGTAGTCAGTAATGATGAGAGGAAGACGGCAGCACCACTGCCCTACATAACAGCTAGGCAGTAAGTGAAATACTATAAAGTTTTTCAAAGTGGGTGAATTATCCCTTTAACAAACATAGAGACAAACAGGTAGGCAGGCAGGTAGGAGGACATTCAGACAGACAGGGGGTACATATTATTACACATTCAGAATGACAAGAAGCAGACCACTTCGCCGCCCAGTCACTCATTCCCATCCTCTCATCTCCTCTCTTCCTCATGTTATACCCCTGTTCTGCTCTTTAAACAAGCTTAAAGGCTTTTACAGGGCATGACAAATCATCTGGGACCTTCACCATGCACGCAGGAGCACTGTGCAGCCAGTGTGACACTCATGCACAGGAAGTCGATGTGTTAGTCTAAGATAAGCTTCAGGTAAGGGATGAAGACTGCTGTGTAAGTAGGTTATACCCCCGGGGACCGAAAGACACTGCTGGTGGTGGAACTGCCTTGTCTCAAACTGCCAAAGAATTATGACAGGGTTGCAACATCTGCTGCCTGAGAGGGAGACTGACAGTGATGGATGGCCAGGTGCATGAGTGCATGAGTGTAAAGGTTTGACTGTGCACACATACAGATACACAAAAAAACAAACAGCGATATATGCACATACACACGCATCCAACTGACTGGCTGAGTGACCATTTGTCAGCAATGCATACATCTGTGACAGATGACAATTTCAATTTACGGTGAATCCCCAATAAAACACACACACACACACAAACTCGCACGCACACACACTTGTTTTTGATGGCTCATTGTTTAATACCTGTCAACATTTCCCTTATGAATGTATTTCCAGTTGAATAAATAATCCCATCAGAAGAGATAAAGATTAACGATGTATTTATCATCCAATGACAAGAGCTGCACGCTACACATAAAAGATCAGTATCTAGATGTCAACAGCATATCCAATTTGATGAGATTACTGAACAGTAGGAAATATAATTCCACTTCACTGTCAGGGGAATTAATGCTACGTTTGTAAAACACAGTGCATGTACTCTGCACTTTGTAGACAAGGAAAGTTTCCCAGAATAAACAAACAGCTTCTGTAGTCATGAATCTTGCACATATTATGGCAGCAGCAAAAAGTGCTATTTTCTTTAACAAGCCTCACCATATTTCAGAATGACTGAGAGGAAACGCTATTGGATGCCATACTAGTTAATGTGTATGTTTCTGTGTGTCAACATTTTGCACCTTTAGATGTCTGTTATACTGTATATATATATACAGACAGATTGCCCTCTAGTATTGCTATAATTCCAGCTATTAGGTAAAGATGAAAATTGCAATTTTGTCTATAATTACACTGCAATCATCCTCATATATGAACATTACCATCATCACCCATCATGTGCACACAACATAGTCTGTGCAAAGTATCCAGACGTGTTGTGGCAAGAGCGACCGATCAAAGCTAGAGGCATGTGCCGACAGTGAAACCTAACCTCAGTTGTTTGGCATTGGCATATCATCGTCTGCAGCGTTCATGTTTGGGTTTGTGGTGAGCGAGGGACAAATATGTGGGTTTGTCGATCATTAGCGCTCTTCCTTTTGTGGAAAAAAAAAGGTTTTGATGTTGTTTTCATTTCAAAAAGTTTGTGAGTTATGTACCAAGTCAGCAAGTAAGAGAAAAAGTCTTTTGAAACACTGTATCACATTCTGTTAATGTTGTTGATATACAATGTAACTTTATTCAGAAAAGTAGTGGTTCTAGTGAATATTTCCATCTTTGCTAGATGTTTGTTGTGCAAAACCTCACAAGCCTCTCTCCCCGTTTTCCTCTCCTCACACTTGTCTTCTCTTCCTTCTCAGTCTGTTGTGTTTGGGCTGGGTGAAGGAGTTGAGCTGGGAGGTGCAGGAGTCTTGCGACCAAAAGGGATGGGAGGCAGGACAGGTTTGGCATTGGATCCAGGGCGCCCTGAGGAGGGAGCCACACCTGCAGAGAGTGGGTCTGTGCCTGGACGGGGGGCGTCCGGCGTCTGATCGGATTCCACTCGTTCTGAAAGGAAAAAAAAATTACTGGATACAAGGACAGATATGGAAATATATACATATACAGATCTAGTGATTTATAGACTGACTTGTCATAAGTAGATTCAAATGATTTGCAAGAGTTGTGCAGCAGTTGCCTAGAATGGTCTATGACTTACACGTTGTAAATATGGAACTAAAATAAACATAAAATTGAGAGCTGACAGAAAAAGCCTATCACTGCTAAGGATAGGCATGCAATTAATTACTCTGTCTAAATTTACACTCTCAGATACCCTAATGGCTATCAGGATAGAATACATACAGTACCGTGACCTTTGCTGCAGGTCACCCACACTTTTTCTTCTCTGAAACAGCAGAAATGCCCTAAAAATAATCATTAAAAATGTATTTGTGACCTTTGAGTGTTTCCAGAGTGTGTCCTAAGCCAGAGATGTCCAGGGGCTCCACGGCAGGTCCTGAGCCCAGGTCGAAGCCTCGTGCTGGGGCGATGGCCCCTGCTGAGCTGGGCACAGACAAGGCTGAACCGGCACAGGACTCATCTGAGCTGCTGGTGCAAGAAGGGAGAGAACGGATAAATTGAAGGGGGAGACAAACCTTGAATAAATATTGGAGGGACAGAGAGGTGGAGATAGGATGATGGCCAAAAAGGGAAAGAGAAAGCGAAGGTAACAAAAGAAGACTGTGTGATAGGAAAACAGTGAAAGAAAACGTTCACATGCAGACACTAACAGTTAAAGGACCATACAAAATTTACCCACATTTTACATTGCAAAAAACCTTTTTGCAAATCATGCGGAAGTACTACAGTCTGTACAACATATTTCAAAATCCCTCAGTTTTCAAATTATAATTTTTGGTTGAAACACCCCCCTCATAATGCTCTGCTTCTGTGGCTAACACAGTCATCGCCATTCATAAACCGTGGAATTGATGTACCTTGTGCATTTGATGCTGTTAGTCAGTTGAAAATGACTGTAGCCTACCTTTGTCACATGTTCCTTGAATGCACCACCAGGAAAGCTTTAAGTTTCATTCAAATCACTCCACCTTTTTGAAAGTCCTGATAGATTAGCCGAAATGTTAAGTATATCCATTTTGTAGATATTAGGCCTACTATGTAAAACCACTGGTATGGTACTTTAAATGTCAACAGAAAGAGAAAGAGAAGAAGAAGGAGGTAATGAAAAACACAATAAGATGCAGTGAGCTGTCAGGTATTCAGAGGTAATATAGAAGAGTGGATTTTTTGTGATAATCCAGAGAAGCTGAAAAGCGCCTTTGGAGCTGGGAGGGATTCAGTGATTTGATCAAGGACACTTCAGCAGGGTGAACATGCTGGAGCTCTTAGGGGATCAAACCTGGGACCTCCTAGTTGAAGGACAGCCTGTTAATCCACTAGACCAATCTGATGGCTGACACTTTCTGTTTTCTAATAAACTACTACAGTATTTATGTGACAGTCTTCCTGCCTTTTTTCCCCAAACTACAGACGCCAAAGGGTCAATGATACTCGGTGTAGATTTGAAAGTAAAATTCCTCCAGCGCTGTTATTCCAAAAAACAAATCAATAAAACCAGATTTTTCTTCACACTGTTGTGCCAGAATAACAGGCCACAGGGCAATGGCACCGCATTTGATAATATCGCTCCTGTTGTAACCATGGTGATGCTGAATGTCCTTAAAACGACTGAAACTAATTTTACCCATTTGATTACTCACATGGCGGAGTATGGTGGAGATGATGTAGACTGTAAGGCTAGGGGAACGAGGGGTTAAATCATAGGGTTAAAAGGCCTGCGTCAGAAAGGTTTTGCTGTTTTCTTAATGTTTGATGTATGATCGTCAAATAAATTCAATCAGTAGAACAAGTCCAACGCTCAGTATCAAATATCTACAAGAGAGAGATAAAATAATGGAAACACGTCCTGTGCTGAATGGAGAACAGCCTCAATCCCTCTGAAATTAAGTCCTGAACTTTGTGTTGTGGGATGTTGGACCAATTTTTCAAGACGGAAAAGCCTCCAGTTCTTTGATATTTCTTGGCTGTCACACAACCATGCAGAGCAATCATGGAACAACATGACTCCCATGAGATTGCTGGCCAACCCATTACAGATCCGCTATCGTGTTCAACAGCTGGAAACAGATATTATGTGCTGCAGGAATACTTTGGCTTTCTCCAACATAAACTCATCCAGGTATACAAAAAAAAAATGCATGAAAGACAACTCTTCAAAGCAGATTACTTTCTTTTTTCCATTGCTCAGGAGCCAATTTGCTTTACACCAGCGTATGGAGCTCACGGCATACAGTTTTTGCGGGGACCGGGTCACAGATGTGTTGATTCAACACAGGGATAATTTTCTGTGCCGAGAATTACGGAGTTAAGCAACTCTCCGGTAAATTGCCTATCCCCTGCTTTGACTTGCAAGCAATATCCTTTTTGCCAGTGCAGTTTCTCCAATGTTGGCAACTGTTACAATTATACAGATTGCTTCATATTGAAACAGCTCCAACACTGACAATTTTGCCCTTTTGGAAGTGTTAGTTGCCTCATGTTGCTTTGAAACCTCACATATACTTTATCTTTTTTCAAAACTGACACATACTGTTAAGTGGTAATCATCTTAATGTAACATATATCTTAATATCAATATGATTTACCAGTGTAGCTGCCATTGTAGCTGTGCTTTAGTTATTTCAAAGTCCAATTTCATGTTTTCTTTCCATTGTTTTGTCCGCACCATCAATATCAGCAACGTCCCACCCCTCCGCTCTCAATGCCAGGAAGCTAGACGGCTGAATCGGTTCAGCTGCAAAAGCAGGATGGAAGCTGACACCAGCAATAGGGAATGCTCTGTTAAATGTCTGCAGAGGCGCGCGCACACACACACACACACACAAGCCCATGCCAAAATCCTGTCAGAGAAATGCGACAGCCCTCTGTTACAATATGTCAGACACACACACAAGTAAAGGCATATCCCTAATAAGACTGAGGCCAACAAGTACACAGATGTCTGGAATCCTCTAGAGAAATACTGAAGGGCTGAGTAATGCTCTCTTGACAAACTGTAAGTCATGTATCAATCAGAAAGCACTGACAGAACATGTAGACGGTCCGCAGGTCTGGTAAAACTTGGCCCCTATAAAACGTGGAGCCAACGTTTGGATTAAAAAGTTAATGAGACCTGGAAGTGGGAAGGAATTAATTTTCACTGAACACAAGCGTATCTTAAATGTTGTGAAATTACTTTTGAGAGAAGCTAATGAAATAAGTTGGTGCTAATTTGTTCAGGTGTGGGAATAGTGTGTGTTTGCATGCACACACACACATACACACAAACATGCACACACAGGCAGGCATGCACACACACACACTTACTTTTCTTGATGTATGACTGTATCAATGTATGACAGATTAAATTCATATTTGCAGCCAACTTGTGCAGTAAGCCTGTTTATTGAGCTTAAGTATACACAGTGGGGAGTTAAAAAGCAGTAAAAGCTATAAATCAAAATTTATGAGTCAGTGTGTCTATAACTGTGTGTGTTTATGTTTGTGTGTGTAGGTTTTTCCCCAGATGGCTTGTAACAGTAAAATGAGCTCTATAAAAGCCAACATATGTCGTTAAACAAGAACAGGGAGGTAAAGAATACTACTGCAAAAGTAGTTTTAGTTCCTCAGTCTTCAGCCTGGGATTTGCTTTTATTAAACTTCTAGATTTCCAGCGGATTCCACAATGAAGCAAACAAACTTTGCACAAAACTTAAGTCAAATCATAACTCAAAAGCTTTTTCTATTGAAGTTTACAAGCCATATATGTAGTGAAACCTTACACAACTTCAGAAAACATATATGAATTTGCTGTTCACATACAGCGCCATCTGTCCCTACATCAGGTTTGGCAACAACGCTGTTTCTTCCCATTTGGTAAATAGACCTTTTTTGAGTTGGGGTAGGGCGTCGGTAGAGTTTGAGCATCTGTGAGTGTGGGTGAGTGTGTAGGCGTGCGCATGTGTGTATTTATGCATGTGTATTTACCTGCTGTCCTCATACAAATGGCTGCCAGTATCCTGATTCTGAGGCTGGGATGACGGAGCTTTCTGGGCCGAGCTGAGGTAAACAAAATTCAGGACCAAATTCAATCATTTTTTCTTCACTGGTTTAAATCTTATGGAAAAGCAATTGCAAAACTCTCTCCTCCTCACAAGCACACACATACACACATGCACACACACACATGCATGGCTGTACACAAGTGTGCATGCATGCATATTTTACAATTACAATCTCCTCTGACTCAAGTCCAAGTTAAATGGCGAGGACACCGACCAGAGGAAGGTTAACTTAATGCACTATGTGAGGAA
>OMLF01050407.1:30335-42956 GCA_900302615.1 Holocentrus rufus
TGACCTTTCCTTCACATTTTTTTTTTTTTTTTTTTTGGACACAGGGCACTGGACCAATCAGAGGTGACAATACTGAATAACATATTTGTACCAACCTATCATAGAGGACCTGGGGCTGCATCAGCTGGTACACCAGGTGAGTCATGTGATCCCTGGCTGCCACCACGTCCAGAGGAGGATCATATTTGTTCACTGATGTTACCTGGGATTTAAGATCAACATGGTGTCACGGCCTGTCTTACATCTCAGGAGAATTTTTCCCTTCTAACTTTGTACAAAAGGGTATCCTGATTTAACATGAAAACCATAGGCCTTGAGAAGTTGTTGTTTGTGCCGATGTTTATATTTTAAATGATGTAAATTCATACCTTCTCCTCGGCAGTGACTTTCTCCTGGTCCAGGATGGTCAGGTGTTGGAGGAGGAAGACCACTGACAGCCTGTAATCTGGCTGATCCTAACAATCATACTCATGTTACTTTAGGCATAGACATTTTCCTCTGTTGTTGAACTGAATACAGGATACACAGGTGCTTGAATAAAGAAGCAATACACAACAATATGATGGAAAGAACTGCTTCCAGACAAGCTGCAGGGCAAGTAGAAGTAGGAGGCTGTGGAAGCTTCCCTTCCAGTGTGTTACCTGCACAGGGTTTTGGGCTGGGTTACCTGCACAGGGTTTCCCTTCAGGTTGAGGTTCCTCAGAAGGAAAAGATCATGGATGTGTGTGGTCTCCTTAATTTCACTAATCTGCAATCAGTCAAACATGAACACAAATTCATGTAGTGTAACTGCTGTTTACTGTTTCAGTGCATCAGTGCAAAAAGGACAATATATGCAATACTTTTTTTTTTTAATAAACAGAATTCGAGAGGACAATAAGAAAACTTCCTGTACATTAATTGTACTTTGTGGATTGACTGATTCTCATGTCAGAATGCATGTGTAGGATTTTTCTTTTACCGCTTTCAGTGTTTTTTATGCCCAAATTTCAAATTTTCAAAATGATCTCAATTTCAGGATTTGACAATAGCTCCTATGGTACTCTTTAAAAGTGGTTCCTGGTCAGTACCAGGTTGTTCTCCATGTTGATGGAACCCAGAAGGTGGAGGTTCTGGAGACCAGACAGACTGGTGATGCGGTTCTGAGAAAGGTCCAAAACCTGCAGCCGCCTCAGAGTCTCGACCCCTTCAGTGCTCTCCAGCTGGTTCCCCCTCTGGACACAGAGAGGAAAGAGCAGATGATTACAGAGGACACATGTAAGCAGTCAAGTACAAAGACATGTGCATGTTTCCCGCACACACACTGCACATACACACACAAACAGCAGCAGTGTTTCTCACAGGAGGCTCCTAACAGCTCGTTCTTCCCTCCTTTCTTTTCCACAATCTATAGCCCTGCTAATCAAAATTAACTGAGTGTGCCCTGGCTGATCTGTGGGGTGCCTCCACCTTCTTTCCTCCCAGTGCAGGGTTGAGTGGCAGGCCTGCTCCTCTCTGCTAAATCCTGACAGGTGAGGACTGACAGCCCAACAGCTGTCGAGGTGCTAACGCAGCACACAAAACTGCTAAAGCACCAGACCCGGACACCCCTCCCCCGCCGGGGTCCCCAGCCTCCCTCTCACTCATTTTCAATATCTAAGGTTGTTATCTGGGCCTCTGGCTGCACCTCGCCCTGCTCTCGCCAAGCACATCGGCTGGCAGAGGGCTGCTGTCAGCGGGGGAGGGTGACCGCGACGGTCCCTTGAAGCTCTGGGGCTGCGGTGTGATGGGCTGGGAAACAGGCTGGCTGACAGGGGCATGCTGTTTGGGGAGGCACTATGTGAGGAAGAGGGGTTAGAGATGGGATTAGACGGATGCTGGACGGACAAGGTGTGCACATGTGTGTGCGCATGTGTATGCTGAACGAGGGCCAGGCTCACTCAAACACCGGCAGCTGGTCCCATAGCAAAGCAGCAGACAGGGGAGGACACAGCCGGACCAATTGCTGCTGACAACAAGGAAACACTGATAAAGGTGCACACTCACACACACACACACTCAAAAAAAAGAAAAAAAAGAAAAGAAATGCGAGGGAGGGGGGAGAGAGAAAGAGAGAGAGACAGAGAGAGAGAGCCTGCTGTTGAGCCATATGTGGATTCTAGTCCAGGATGCCAGGGTTTTACAGAATATAAAAATGAGGCCAAGAAAAGAGACATAGAGCAAGAAAGAGGGAGACAGAGAGGAAAAGAGAGAATAGAGAAAGAAACAGACAGGTGAAATCGAGCATGCAGGAGGTGAAATACAAGAAATGAGAACGAACAACTCCAAAGTGACTCCTCCTGTGTGTGTATATGTGTAGATACCAGACAACACACGGAGGAAAACATCTTGAGAAGTGACGGTAAATGGAAGCATGTCAGACAAGCATACAGCAAGGTGAACGGAAAGCTACTCAGATGCATGTTTAAAATGCATGTATGCATGTATGCATGTATGCATGCCCGTGTGCACGTGTGTGTGACAGTTTGTCCTCGGAGCAAATGTGAACGAACATGAAAAGTTAGAAGGGAAAGGTGCCTTTTTCGCAGCCCGCTATACATTATTTATCGCACTTCTGGCAGTGACAGAGGAGGACCTACGAGGCAGAGGTTTTTGAGGGGCAGGTTGTCCAGGCCGCTGATCCTGGAGATCTTGTTGTGTGCCAGGCTGAGGTGGCTGAGGCTGCAGCACTGCTCAAGACCACTGATCTCACTGAAGCTGTTGTCTGAGGCCAGATACGGGCGTGTTAAGAATGATACATGAGCGAAAAAAGAGTTCAAGTTCATCATCATATGTTTGTTTTAACATGATATATGAAAAGCTTTGTTCCATAATGAGACATGTGCCATTTGAAAAGTGGCACCAAATGAATAATAGATAGTCAAAAATTAAAATGACAGTGGCTAACTTCAGTTCTTGGCTTACAAGATAGCAACAATTTTACTTTTAAGTCAATATATTCCAAGTTTAAAATGATAAACTTACAATAATGTCTATTTCTGAAGTGTTTACATACAGTAGGGTTTTGGAGAAAAAAAATATTTTTTATTTGTGAGTGAGTGTGTGTAATTGAAAGCGAAAGAGGGAGAGAAAGAGATTAATTCAGCTGTTTCTAAATGAGGATACAGTCCAGTTCCAGTTTACAAAGAGATGAAAAGGTTGACAAATCCTTCATTTTGGTCATATGGTTGTGGGAGAAGTTGACCTCCTGAAAAATATAGCAGAAAACCATGGCATAAACACGTGACGAAAAGCCATATTATCAAACATCTAACTTGAGGCTTTTCTCCAACGAGATCCATAGTCTAAGGGAAAGATTTTTGAAACTGGTAAAGTTCACTGTCATCCAAGGGCACTTAATGCCTTGTAAGCATATTCAAAGTGACTACAGATGGGCTATGGAAATCCAGGCCTATCTGGTGGGAATAGCCCTATAGAGTAAAGCCCAGGCCACCAATCAAATGTTGTCTTATCCTGTCAGCCCAAGGTCCTGTGTTACCTTCAGGTTCTTGGGTGGCTGGAATCCAAAGAAGTCGGAGAGTTCATTGTGGGAAGCATCGAGGATGATGAGGTAGGGCATGTGGCTCACGCAGGATAAATCTGTCAGTTCACAAACGTTAGGGGAGTTGGGTTGATCAGAAGGGAAAACTGCAGAAAAGTTAAGGAATTCTTTGCGTTTATCATTCAAATGTAAATAAGTTTGTCCTTAGTAGCACCAATAAAATGCATCTGTTTGTAACATGGCCTCTGGTTCATATGCAAAAGAACTATAACAGGAGTTGCTTGTGAAGGCATATCATTTAAACATTAGAAGGCTTACCTTTGATTTTGTTGTGTGGTAGCTCAAGCTTTTGGACATGGGCACAATTGCATAAAATAGAGACATCGCTCAGATTGTGACCCTGGGGTAAACAAAAATGCAGCCTTGGTTAAATTAAATTTGTCACAAAATGAAATTGTGAAGGACAGGAAGCCTCGCTTAAGTGCTGAGGAAAATGACACATTTTTAAGGTAAACCAATTTGTCAGGGATTGCTTTGTCTTGGCAAATAAGAGAGCAAACATTAGGCTTGCAGGCCATACTGCCAGATGCAAGTGGTGTGTGTGTATGTGTTTCTTACAGGCAGAGAGAGGAACTGGTAGACGTACTGCAGTCCAGTGCCACTGTGTCCAAAGTTAGATAAGCCACTGGCCACCATCTCTTCAGTTAAAACACCATCTTTCTGTTTCCATGGAGCAACACAGGTCAGGGTTACTCAAGATTTATGAATATATAGTAATAGAATAATGATGCCACTGTGTGTAGTCTTTACAGCCCTTACAAGTGTACTAGCTCTCCTGCAATAAAAGTGAGATTACACAATTTAAAAAGTATGTCTGAGAGGCACATGGAATGAGGCCACTACAAGCATGGCATCATACTCACAGCGTCTTGCCCCTACAAGCACACATGCACATATGCATGCACATGGATAAGCACACAGATTAGGCTGAGGATGCACTGACATTTTATTTTGAGTTACTGCAACTAGGCTGCTATTACAAAATTAAAATTATTAATGATAATAGCAATGTGACCTTGCGATGCTGCTTTACCACCAGAGACCTCTTGAACAAGGTTACCTGCTTTACCTGTCAATGCATATGGAATAAATATGGAAGTTTAATCAAAGTGTTTGATTATTGGATACACTGTGTCAGTCTGTGTCTACTGAATCACCCATTGGGTGCAAATGACATCATTACAGCATTTTTAGTCAAGGTGAAAGAAAGCAAAGGAGAACTTTGAAATGCTCTTCACAACAATAACACACACATGGTGATGAGCTGAGGAGGGAATCACATGTTTATCAAAATGGGATCATTTATCAAGTACCAGACCTAATAATTAGAGGCTGCAACAAGTTAAAGACATTATAAGGTTTTGAATTTCAATAGCTTCAAGTTCATGTGATCCACAGAACAAAAACCAACTTGTGAATGTAAAGTGACATGTCCTACATCAGACCCACCTTTTAATGTTTACATTTTATCATTTTAAAATAATTTTAATATGACGAATAAGGTTTGGAATTTCAGTAACATTCAAGCATCAAGCTATAAAACCAGCATCAATTCAGTAATACCAAGAAAGTCAAGTAGCCTCAAAGTAGCTAGCTAAGTGTCGTAACGTTAATGCACCGAGAAAGAGGAAAGCTAGCAACATTTTTAAGACTTGTGGCCGTATTTGACTCAAATACAAACTGGCCCAATTAAAAACTAATTTTCGTTTTTTTCTGAGGCAACCTAAGTTTTTTTTCTGGCTCAGCTGTCATGCTTCTTACCTCCATCGTCCTGTTTTCTTGTTGGTGGCAGGTTGAAACCTCTGCAGCAGGAGTGTGAGTCACTGACCCTGGGGAATAACTTCAGCAGCTGGTAGGAGACACAGCGGACAGCAGTGGACCCGTTTCCTTAACAGTTTCCTGTGCAAAGGTGAAGCGCATACTGTAGAATGGCTGAGCGTCAAAAAGCAGGCAAAAAGGGGAGAATATTACGCAGAATATCAGAGTTCCAGCCGGCGTTTAGCTTGAAGCGTCCTATTCGTCGCTAGGCAACGATGAAGGGTGAGGTGAATTGAATTGTGGGTCTTGTAGTTATCTCACTGACTGACCTTTGCAACCTGCGATGCTTGTGTATGTTACGCAAGATAGTCAGGTGTGAGGGATTACATTGTTTATATCCACACTTGCAGACATTATAACGAGGCACAGTATGTCTGATTATAAAGCTAGTCTTTGTCTAAGCTTCAGTATTAGTCTGGGCCTCATAAATCATGCAAAGAGATTCAAGTATACATTGAAAGTTGGCCCTCATGTTGGCTCATGCCAACTTGAGGATTTCTTCATGTGGAATGTTATCTGTTTCTTTTTCTGACTCCATCATGCAATGCTTTCACACTTCATGCTTCAAAAATGTCATGCAACACATCACACCTGACAGGTAAAGTGCATTCCTCAAGTGTTGGTTTTGGATCTGCCGCATTCATATGATAACAACTGATTCAATCAGTCTGAGTTAATGTAACACAGATAACACATTTGGTGCATCAAAAGGTTGACAGTAACTTGTCATGTGTGGCACATGGCTATTGTGAGCATTAATTCTTGTGCAGGTTTACTTTTCCAATGGGAAATACAGTATTTTTGTGATCAAAGAAGACAAAGTGTTAAAAACTTACACTGGCAGAGTCATCATGCAAAACACAACAGATTCAGACAAGACTGGAATTTGGACTGTTTATTTTTTTCAGCAAGAGTAGTGTATGAATTGGCAAATCATCTCATCTTAATTTAGTGCAGGGTGAAAAATTCAAAGCATTTATGAGAATAACACACGACAACCAGAGGAACAATTGTTAACATACAGAATCTGATACATCTGATACATTCTTGCCTCAAAAATCAACTTTTCCCTCATTATCACACAAATTTGCAAAATAAAGTCTTTATAACTAAACAAACAAACAAAAAAAGATGAATAAAAAAGGAGTATGTGCTGAATTTTGCCTGCATGTTAAAGATGGACCTTAATCACATTTTACATGTTTTAGTCATGAGTAAGGGGCATGGACAGCAGAAGTATTCAAGTACATATATATACCCAGTATGCCCACACTACTGAAACAACATTAGCCCTATATAGATCCATGGGTTGTGCAAGTGCCTGTAGATAATGCATGTGTTTGTGTGCATTTGAGTATCTGTGTGTGTTTGACATGGTATAGTCAGTAACTCTGCGTTTAAGTTCCGCATGTATAACATTACAAAAGTAGCTGTGAAGTGAACAGCTGAATGAGCAGATTTTAGACTTTACACTAAGTGTACATTTCAGAGCAGCGGGCAAACCCCTCAGCAGCTCCGTGGTTGTTTTCCCATCGATCCCAGCCGATGTGTCATTATGATGGATTGCTCTGTGGGCTTCCGGGAGACCAGCGCTGGGCCCGCTGTATTGACAAGGCTCTCTTTCCCCTCTCCTTCTCTCGTTAAGTACTTCTCTCCCGAGTTAATGAACTAAAAACACAGAGGGGTGCGGGGACGGGAATGATTTGTGACCGTCTCTTGAGCGCGTGTGTTCAGTTCGGTTTAGAAGGTGTCAAATTTAAGTTTTCGGCATGTGCAGCGGGGACGACAGAAATAGATTCGCAGTTGCATCAGCTTCAGTTTATAGAGCCTGAATGACTGATGAACCGTACTCCTACACACAAGCCTCAAGATAACGTATGCAGGTTATCCCACTGTGGTGTGGCGCTCCCTGAATTACATCTGAAGTACTCACTGTTCTGGTTTGAGAGGAAGAATGAAAAAGCGGTACAACAGCTTTACTGTAGGTGAAATGCTATAGAATAAGCTCAGCAAAAATATCTTCATTACCAAGTCTCTCTCTTTCTTCCAACAGAACTCATAACTTCGCATGTTAGCCACATAAGTTTACTTCACCAACAGTGAGAAAAAAGACAGATAAACAGACTTTTTAACAGCTGTAGATATGAGACAATTGTAAGCCTGGTGAACCTTTGGGGACTAACCCAAATTGGCGGCAGGCAGAAGATGTGGCCTCATTCAGAGTCTAATCTGGCATCTGTTACTGCAGACAGAGTCAGTGGGCCCATGGGGCAGCCAGAAGAGGAGAGATAGAGGGTGTAATTGAGAGCTGCAGTTTAGATCTAATAGGGAAATGAGATGAGATGGGGCCTAAGTTGGGCTGGGTGTCCAAGACAATCGGCTTTTATCTGGAGTCGAAGTCAGAGTGAGTGGGGAATTGTTTGACTCACTGTTTATGTGTGTGTGTTGCATTTATGCATCTTCTAAAAATGAAAGAACTGACAGTATAGTTTCCCTTATGGCAAGGACGGCTTCTATTAAGTTGCCTGTAGAGCCGTCACACTGTTCATATAGAAGAGAAACAAACAGTTTCAGACCTGATTCAATGAGTTTTTGAAATCTGTTTGTCTTCCTAACTTGATGACAGATTGACGCCTGTTGTTGTTAGAAGTGGTTGGAATTATGAGGGAGTTTTGCAACTTTGCTTCCCAATTAAATGTCAGTGGCACTGTAAGAAGGCTGATAAAATCTACATGCTCGAGTTGTAGAAAGGTATATCTGTGACGGCCCCGGGGAACATCACACCAGGCAAGATGAAAAAAAAAGAAAAAAAAGAGAAAGAAAAAAGACAAACTTTCCATCCAGCAGATTTTACACACTATAATGAGCCAGGTCTGGAATACGCAGCTATTCCATTTCATTAGTAACCGGTCATTTAATCTCAACATCCAAACCGCCATCAACTCCCACGACCCCTCTGAACTCGGTTCCGCCGCATCATCACACAGTAGTGATCTTCTTGTCCTTGGTAGCTTGCTTGATGGCGGCCTGCTCGCAGATGATCTCCTTCAGCCTCTGCAGCCGGGTGTTCTGGGTGCCGAGGTCGCCCACGCCCGTCTGGCTGCGCTGGAGCAAAGAGAGGGCGTTGATGTACTCCAGCTCCGTGTAGCGGACGCCCTGGTCCACCACCAGGTTCAGCAGCTCGTCCGCTGTGTTGTACAGCATCTCATAGTACTGCCTGCATGGAGGTAAGAGGATAGAAGAGAGAGAGGGGGAAGAAAGACAGTCGAGAAAAGGACGGATAATAGGGGGAAGCGAGGGAGAGAAAGAAAGAGGAATGAAGAGTCAGAGAGTTAACACTTGTTCTTGTATTTTTCTGGTGAAACATCTGATGGAGCAAACACAACAAAAGGGGGAACACAAAAGGCAATCTAAGCACTGCTGCTGTCAAGCCCAATTTTCTGGCGAAGGGCTTGGAGGGCCTCACCCTGCCAGCGCCGAGAGCCGGGAGGGCGGGAGAGGGAAAACATCCACAGTCTGCAAATTACCGAGACAGTTTTAATAAAACAATGCTGACAGAGCCAAAGGAGAATAGGCGTGACTGTGTGTAGAATTATTAGGACCTAAAACCGCAATGGGACATTTAAAAAAAAAAAGAAAGAGGAGAGACCATGAAGTGCATACTGATGGAGAGGAAGAGCACAGGGAGAGCAGGCATACTTCCTGCTGCTGACTGTCACAGAGGCAGAAAGGTCAACAACACAAAAGGGGTAGAGGGACTGGGTGTGTGTGCAAATTCATTCATACTGTGTGTTTCTTCTGTTAAACTGAATATGTAAACCAAACCCCATGTGCATGTGTGCCCAGGATGTAAATACAAAACATTAGCATCAACTCAAAGCAGCACACAGGGTTTCCCATTACATATGGAGTGTGGCAGGAGGTAACCCGTCATACACAGCGCTCACAAAAGCCTGTGCACAAAGTAATGCACCGGGGAGCGTCGGGATGCAGGGCGGACAATTTTTCTCTGCTTGGGGGCTAAACAGGTCAAATACCTCGGAGGGTTTGTGTGTTAAGGCCTTTGTGGGCCACACAGCGATGTTGACAAGACTCGCACGTGCGCGCCGCCACACAGGTGCGCACGCTAAGAGAGATCCAGTCACCACCTGCCTCTGGCTACAGGGGAAATCCCATTCACTGACGGTACACTGAATGTTCGACTTCATGGCAGAGAGAGGCAGCGTTAAGAGGACAGTGGGTGAGGACAAACACACACACACACACACATACACACAAACACATTCTAGGGGTGTGAATCTGTGGCTTAGCAGTTAGTGATTTGATTTAAGAGTGATTTTTGTGGGGGGAGTAACATTTAAATTTTGTGTAAATCACAATTCAAGTCAATGATTTGATTCAGCACTTTTAGTCAAAATTGTATGCCTATAAAATAAACACAAGCAATAAGACTATCCTTTTTCTTCTAAAATGTATTCTGTTCAATCCCCCAAATTTTAAGTCTTTTTGTTTAATAATCATGAATGATTCAATTCAAAGTCTTCATATCAATTGAGGCCAAAGTCAGAGTGACTAATACCATTTATTTCTTTTAGCAGATCAATCCAGCTGAATTGTCAGAATGAGTCGTTTCACCCGTTAAAACATTCGCAAACCAGCATGCATGTCCAGACATGCTATGAAATGTGAGTGTTTCCATGCACATATTTAAAAACACAAAAACTGCATTTAAAAAAAAAAAAAACTCTCCGAAGTTACTCGGCACTTTTCCCACTCTTCCCTTCGGTTCGGTGTTTCTTTTAAAATGAGCGAGTGTTTCTTATGAGTCCCCCATTTGACAAGAGCGGCGATAGATTTTAATGAGCCTGTGTCTGCTGGTGACACGGCGTATTCTCAGTTTGGGTACGGGGCTGAATTAGTTTCAGCTCTTACATTTCTGCTTCTAGGCCAAAGAAACTTCCTTTTCCTGGCATAAATTGGCCACCTTGGCCAAGGGCAGGTGCCCGTGCAACCACAATACTGTAGCGGCTCCTGGTGCTTTGTGAGTGCAGCAGTTCAGCGAAGAGAGATAATCACAGTCCCTGACATTGTTGGACTAAATAATAAAAAAAAAAAAAGGCCTTCGAGGTGTTGTGGTTGAGGGAAAAAAAAAACCTTAAGTCCACCTGTTTTTAAATCCCTCTTTATGTGACAGTGGAAAAAAAGAGTGACTTATAATTCTGCCCACCAAGGCATACAGAAGAAGAGAGGGTTATGCCTGGGAAAGCTTTCTATTGTGCCGGAGGAAGTCAAAAGCACAGGGATACAAATCTTTAGTGATTTCTGATGGGGCGCAGCATAAAGACACTTTCATAAGAAAAGCTATTCTTATCTTATTTGTTTAGCTCCACCACCCATCCAAAAACCCATTCGCTCCTCAAGGTGATTATTTTAGATGCTAATGGACCGTTAATAAGCACCCAGGGAGCTTCTGTTCCGAGGTGTTTTATGTGTTGCCATTTTGGAGATGCAGCAGCAGAAAAAAAAAAGGTGGAATGAGGAAAACAGATGGAGGGAATGAGAGGGAGACGGAGGGGTACCGAGTGAGAAACAGAGTGATGGAGGCAGAGTGGAGGAACTGAGGTGCGCCATGTCTGTTTTCATATTTTTCCTCGCTCCCTGACAACTAATGCCCTTGGTCACGGCTGCATTTGCATTCTCTCTCACTCTCCGTCCCGCTCCCAATTTCTCTCCAAGGTCTTGTTCCTTGTTTTTTTTTTTTTTTTTCATTCCTGAGCTCGTTTCACGAATGAGCCTGTCAATATTGATGAGGGGTCACACTGGTTCCCTCCCGCATCGGGCCATGATGGCGGAAAGAAAAGAGGAAAAAAAAACCTGGTTAAAGTGATGGGTCCCACTTGTGCTTTTATCTCATAATGAAATGTGTGTGTTTGCATTTGCAACTGTGTGTGTGTATCCGTGTGTTTGTCTTTCTTGCTGATAGGTGTCTTTAAATGTCGGCGCCTCTGGATGTGTGTCGGCTTTTGTATGTGGAGTGTGTGTGTGTGTGTGTGCAGAGTGTGTGTTTGAATGTTAGTACATTCACCTCACAACCGCAGAAAAACACCAACTCTAAAGCGTTCCCATTTCGTTCCCCAGACCCAGCGATTAACTGCACGCTTGAGGCAAACTCACCTCGTTATAAGATCTAATGGGAAAAACACACACAACCAAAACACACTCTCTCGTTTCTTTTGTTGAGGGAGGGAGCTTTGAACAGAAGGCTTCCCTCTTTCAAATATCCATCCGTGACTCTCAAAGGGAAGCGGGATAGAGGGAAAACATGTTAATTTGAAAGGGAGCAATAAACAAGAGGAAGAAGTGCATCTGACTTGCTAAGACTGCTCCATTTGTACTTTCTAAAGTGGCTTTGTGAAGTTTAACACTTACTTTAAAGCTGGGAGGACGCCGGCAAAGTAAATGTTATTTATGTAGCGCTCTAACATGATTTTCTGTGACACATTCAGAAGCTAAAAAAGTCACAAAGAGCCTCGGCGATCTTATTTGAGCTTTTATGTCGTCTGACTAAAGAGTTTTTGGACTCTGCAGCTGTAAAGGGAACTCTCCTGGAAAACTGGTGAGTTTATGCACAGGCTGGAAAATTGATGGCTGATGGCTAAAAGTACGACTGTGGCCACTTTGACAGGTACAGACCATTGGGCTTTCTTCAACAGACACAATGATTGATTTAATGTCCAACGTTTCAGTCAGTCACCTTCACCTGACGCAGGTCTACGACTGAAATGCCTTGGAGAAATAATACTGAACAAGTGAAGACAGTGTATATTATATTCTAGTCGAAAAAATTAAAATAAGAAACGATAAAGCGGTGAAAGTAGCAGTTAAATTTTGTAATCCACCTGTTGATTTGACCTGGAGAGAAAAACGACTTGACAGGTGCTATAAAGCATAGCACTAATATAACAGCAACTATTCACTTAGCAATAATAAATTTAGGTGGAAAAAACCTACACAGGTTACCTTTAAAATGGATCTGCTGCGGCCCTTTAATAATTGATGGCTGAATACTAAATCTACTGTGCAGTTTGTTTTTCCTTCTGGAAGATCTAATAGTGCAATAGGAAAAGAGTATCCACTATAAGACAATGTGCTGGTGTGTGTGTGTGCGTGTGTGTGTCGGGGGATAGTGATGACAGCTGCCTATCTGGCCTCTGGTTGATACA
>OMLF01050408.1:5313-25295 GCA_900302615.1 Holocentrus rufus
GATTCCATCTTACAGAACTGTGGAACAGCTTTCTGCCCTCTCACAGTTTATCAAGAACTTAAGGGAATTTGCTAAATCCACCTGCATGTGTTTTGAAGATTTGCAAAAGACTTCCAGCTATGCTCCCCAAGGTCAAACTGATTAATTATTATGTTACCTTATTTAGATCGTGTTTATATTGCCCCTCTGTTTTCTCAGTGGCACAATGTTGGCCCTACATTGCCATTTCTGATGTATTCTCTATCAAGTCCTGATGCTACCAGAGTTGGAGTGAAAGGTTCTGTCCTGTCCAGTTGAGGGGTGGGCAGCTGCCCCAAAGGGGAGATCAGGTTTCTAGGGGCCTCATTCAAGAGTGAGTCTAAGAAGGATCCACCATCAACATTGACTGTTGGTGTGGTGCATCACCTGTAGTAAAGCAGGTGTTGTAACATGCATGGTATGCATTTCGTAGTCTAATCCTGTTTTATCTCAACTACACTAAATTCTCTGAGAGTGCAAACCTATCTCAGTTCTTCATTATACACAATATAAATTGTAGGGGTATTAATATTAACCCATTAGACCCTGTTAAATCGGTGGGTCTTCATACACTTGTTGCTTTACTGAAAGGAAATGGTGTGAAGGCATAAGGTAAGCTGACAACAAATTACGCTCATACATGATGACTGTTGGCGTTTAGTTAGATGAGGTGAATATGTAATATGTTAGCTGACTGTGGGTCTGGTTAGCGCTCTGTGCTGCTCTCAGGATGTGACTGATGTTACTGTTGTGTTGATTTGTCTGGGCTTCACTTTTTGTGCAGATTGTAACGTGGCTGGATTTGCTGGATTTGTCTTTAAATATTAAATGAGATTTATGAGTGAAGACAAGCACCTGTCCTTGCCGTTAATATCAGTTAGCCTGTTTACACTTGGTCGGCATGGAAACAGCTGCTTAGCGGCCAAATGTTAAGGTAATAAAGTTATTAAACGTTACCATTTAGCTCTGTTTGCGAAGCTAACATTAAAACAGTGTTTGCTGTTTATAACTTACCTGTTTAGCTAACAGATCGATGCTGTTGAGAGCAGCAATCTGCAACTTTGACTTAGAACTCAGCTCGTTACCTAGTTCACTCACGTTTTGTACTTTTGGTTGACCCATATGTAAAAAAAATAAATCTCTTATCTACTCTACTGACTTGTGGAAAGTGATGCCAGCCTCCCTGGTCTCTTGGGTCCTTTTAGTAAACCAAACAGGTGCTGCACAGCCGACAATCATAGTTGCTGTCCATAGGTGCCAATTATAAACAATACCCAGGTAATATGGCGAATATGGGCATATGCCCATGAATATGACGTAATGTCGCATCTATAGTTATATATCTATGGTTATGACTATCTTGGAGTAGACCCAGAAGCAAACAATTGACATGCTGGGGGACTATATCTCTCCTTGTTTGGGACAAGGATGACAGGCCCACTCTTCTTGTTGTGTTGCCACTGCAACCCTGACCCAGATAAGCAGCTATAAAATTTATGGATTGATAGATGAACAAGTATACTAATGCAAACGTGTGTGTGTATCATGCATACAGGAGGCAGAGCTGCAGCGGCTGAGCAAGGCTCGGGAGCAAGAGCTTGGCTATAAGAAAGAAATGGACCGTCTAGAGCTGGAGAAGCAGGAGCGGCTGGCCCAGATGGAGAGCCAGCGCTTTAGCCAGCTGGTAGAGAGCATGGGCAGTGACACCCTGAAGGAGATTGCAAGAGCTGGGCCAGAGCTGCAGGTAATGCCACTCCTCTGTTATCGAAGGAGCTCAGAGAATTATATTGAATATCTCGCTACAGCAATTTTAAGTGGTTTTTCTATTGCAGTACTTCTGAGAGCAAAATGGGGTTCAAACCCCATAATTTTTGCATTTACACCAAACACATGTACTTTGTCTCAGCAAAAATGTGATTTTAAATAGTTAAATAATGACCTTTTAAGGTTTTTCTTTCTTGAGTAACATTCGCTGTGTAAATAAAATGTACAGGATATCATAGAAGTGTTTTTCATGTTCCCGGACATTGAGAAACTACAAGCCTGTAGCTCGACTAACAGCACTAACAACAGTGAGGAGTTCATCAGTGGCATTTTACATTGTCCCTGAAAAGGCGTTCGTGGGATGAGGCTAACAAGCTAGTCAACAAAGAAGTCACTGGAGATGTATGAGATCGTAGGAATCAAGAACACCAGATATTTTTCTTGTCCTCCACACACACTAGCTCAGTGGTCTTATGCACCAAGGCTCTGGTCTCCAAATGGAGGCATAGATCTGAATCCCACTTCAGTCAGAGGAAATAAAAAATATGTTACACGAAAGACAAATGCTTATTACAGTGTAGGACATGAGCTTTGGTGTGGTGAACCTTTGGTGGTTGTGGCCACTACCCGGTCTTATGGTTCCTCTCCCTCTCAACTCTCCAGGTCAAACTGCTCCAGGCTTTGGGGTTGAAGTCCACCCTTATTACAGATGGATCCTCGCCAATCAACCTCTTCACCACAGCCAATGGCCTTCTAGGGGCGCTGCCTGGCCAGGGCCAGTGAGGAAGAGGAGGGAGAAAGAAGGGAAACTTAGGGGAAACTGTCCAAAAGTAAATCTTAACTGATGCTCATTTCTTGAAGTACTGACTTGCACACAGATTGTTAAATGGTAGTCTACACTAAATGTTTGAAGGGCTGGCATGAACTATGAAAGTCCATGAGGGTTAGTCATAAGATAGTGACATCACATATCTCACTATTACTGGCTACCTCCGTGGAGCTTTGTCTTACTATGCTGCAATGCATCAAAGCTGGGCATGACTATACAGATTTGCACTTGTTAATAAAAAGCCTATATTGCCTTGTTATATCGACAAACTGAAATATTGATGTAACCCTAATTACTGTGTTTTCGGTGTACAGATGTGTCAGTATCTAGCTCTGACAGCTTTCAAAGTGGAAATGAGATTCAGAGATTTACTTTTAGACAAATACCCAGCTAGGAGGATGAGCCGTGTCACAGAGAAATAGTAAAAGATTGAGGGAACTGTGCCTAAAGATGCAATAGTCTGATTGACGACCTTTCTGTCCTGTTCTACACTCACAGAAGCCTTTACTACTCTGATAGCCAAAGTTTCTGTTTCTGCTTTGCACTATAAGTCTAGAAATACACAGTAAGGTGTACTCGAAGCTTAGCCCTGCTAATGTTTACAAAAATCGTTGTGACATTCTGTGTGTGTGACAGTAATTGAATGAAACGGGATATTTGGATTCATTGTTTCTAGTTTCTGTTGTAATGTAGAATCTAGGCGATATCTTATGGTGTTAAACAATAGGAACCTTGTCAAAAACTGTAAAATGCAATGGTTATTTCATTAAAGCAATATAAAAAAGGGATGTAAAACTCAAACATATTTCATTGCTTAGAGCATCAATGTTGTGGTAAATCAACATTTTAAACAGATATGGATTTTTTTTTTCACTTGAGCCTAAAATGTAACGTGTTGTCATTTTGGGCATTATTATAATTATGTATGGTGCTGTAATCACATTCAAACTTCACCAATTTTATATTTGAGACCTGTCTGACTTGAGCTGGTCATCAGTGTATGCAAAATTTGTAGCTCACTTGAGTGTTCAGTGCTCAGTCAACTTCCCCTGGAAAAACCAAGTGTGATTTCCCTTTTTTTGTCACTGTTTAAGGGGAAATGATCCTTCCCTAAACACTAACAGTGTTAGAAAGCGCCTGGCTCTGGTTCACGTGCTGCCCGCCAGCAGGTCTCAAAATGTGGTCTGGTAGCCACATCAACATCATCAGCAACTGAACTGACTGACATTCTCGCTCCCAAGAGGATGAAGCCTGTCACTTTTGGTGACCTCGGGTCCCTTCTGTGTAGCACCACCATAAGGCAAAAATTTGGCTTTGGCACAATATCTTTTGGGCAGATTATTATGAAACCGGTGAGCACATTTACTGTGAAATGGTGAGCACATGTATGCTTGCCAGAGGATGAACCCTGTCAATTTTGGTGATATTCATGGAATCCAGAGCATGCTCCTTGTTCTCTTTTCTTGTAGCACCACATTCACACTACCAAAAGCATGCACCCTGTCAACTTTGGTGACCTCATGATCTTTCTTCTACTGCCACCCTCAGGCCAAACATTTGCTTCTCAGAAAATTAGCCCTATAGATTCACTATCAATCCACAACTGCATTCAATGAAAACACGAACATAAAATGTAATTATATTCATGCTCCCACAAAGTGGAATCCTAACACTCCTAACATTTTATTCACATGCTCTCAGAAAAATTGTTTTCAACAATTTTGGAACCCTTGTAACATTTCCTCTTGCACTGCCCTTGACCAAAGGTACAAACCCATTCTCGGACAGTTTGCCTTCTTCTATCATACACCACACCAGAAGGACACCAGCAGCCAGAACCCGCACTTGTTTATGAACTACATGGCTTAATTGGAGGCAATTTGAAACTAACAGGGAACAATATCCCACCATAACAAATTACCACTTTACACCAACTTTTTAGAAATATTTAACGTGTTGCATGTTATGATAGCAGTACTGTCAGCATTATCAATTATGTCCCTGGTAGTTATCTGTCTTGTGCACATGGTAACTGTCTAGCTTTAAGAACTCTCACTAAACAAAAGATGGCACTGTTGTCTTGTTATGTGTCCATTTGGGCCTATGCTACTAGGCAGTGTATATATTTTTGTTTTCAACCGTACCAGCTCATGATTTCCCATTACCCAAGATGGGGCTTAGAAAGAGTCCCCTTTTAGGCTAGTAGGAGTGATCCTAAAATTTCAGGATACCCCTACAGGAGGTACAACAAAACACAATCATGTTTTTTTAAGCATCCCTAAGGTCTCCTGTAAATGAAACGGAAAATCCTCTTTTTTTGTCTCCGTCTACTTTAAGCCTGTGTTTATGGGTCTGTGTATGCAACATACTTCAACCTATTCACATCTCCTTCATTTTGTGTGTAGATATACATCATAACTATCAGTATAGCAAATTTAAGAGCTCTGTGGACTTCTGATATGAATCTAGACACGTTTATGTTTAGGTTGTCTCATATAGATTGGCTGTGTTAAGCACGTTTTTTGTTTATGGGGTAGATCAAAACAGACCAATTTCTAAGCTTTTGCAGTAAAATATTTTTATACAAGAATCCTAAAGCCATTTTTGAGGCTCAGTCACTGGCCTATTTAAGACTGCTGGTGAGGCCGTTGTTCAAATGACCTGAGAGCGAGAGAAATTGCCATTGGAACTTCGTTTCCCAGAATGCCGTCTGCTGATTTTGACGCATTTTTGAGATAAATACACCCTCCCAGAGTTTGTCCGTTAGTGACGCTGATAGGAGGAGGTGTGTGCGCTGCAGTCTGAGGCCGTTTCCAGATCTAAAAAACGTTAGGGAAAAAAAACAACGAAAATCTAAAGCTGAAATCTAACCAGCTCTGGATTTGTAATAATGGCTGAAGGAGACAACAAAAGCGCCAATGTACTGGTGAGTATTAACCAAGATCAGATTACAAACTGAACTGAAAGATTTCTGACAGTTGTCATTGTATGTGTAATGTTAGCTGAGACTGCTATCTCTTGCTATCCTTGCTAATCTCTCGTGGTGTTGAGACAGAGTTATTATTGCCTTTGTGTGTGGATTAACGTTAGTTCACTTAGCTGGACCTTGGCACCAAGTAGCAAGCTGTTAGCTAACTACTGCTAAATCGCATGTTAATTTGCGGAACTGGTGCTGTTTGGTGATGACGCTAAAGTTAGCCAACAATAGCTAGCTAACTGATAGCTCAACACGCCCTTCACCAACTACAGTAACATTAATGAGAAGTGTGCTAACATTATCAAAGTAATCTTGCCATCGATAACTGCCTCCTCTTTTAACTATCGACAGTAACCTTGAAAACCTTAGATAACACTGATAATGGTGTAAAAGTGACCGTTTGTTGCGACTCACGTAGCTAGCATTACTTGACCCTAGACCCCATAGCGTAGCTTCCCTTCTGTTGTAGGACAACATTGCGTCAAACATAATTTAAAATGTCACAGGCTACATCCAATGTTGCTTGCCTTGCTTATCGGCAGGTATACACATCAGTAATTTAAGACGTTTTAACCACCAGAGTCCATTCTTCAATTCGTAACGTTATACCTCCAGTTAACAAAGAAAACTGAATTCAGTTCATTTCAAATTTTAAGTGTTTTCTATTGCCACAGTCTTCCACGTTTTAGTGAAATAAAGTACTTCGTGAGTGGTTATGTGTGTGCCGAATACACCAGTGGCACCTAACTATTAAGAAAATATTCGAAATCGTGTTTAGCAAGTTATTCGTTTGCTGGTAACATTAGGCAAATGAACATTAAATTGCCTCGTGGTTGAACGGCGTGAAAACGGGTATGCTGGATAATGTCTGGTGGTAACCAACTCATTGGAGGACAAAGGTTAACGCACAGCCACCGCTAGATAGGTTGCGTCTACTAGGAGGAACCCCAAGAGGCCCTATCAAAGATAATTACCTGCATTTTTTAGTTGCCAGCTACAACTGCAGTACAGCCGCAGTTCACTCCATTTAGCTGAAGAATTATGTCTATGCCAGTTTTGGACATGTGCCTGTTTTTTAAGGGAAAAACGCTGCTTAGTGTAGTACTAATGACACGGATTTTTCATTCTAATTGATTTATAATTTTGGGTTTGCAGGCTCAGGAAACGGCCCAGCTGGAGGAGCAGCTGCAGGGCTGGGGGGAGGTGATCCTGGCCGGGGACCAGGTCCTGCGCTGGGAGAAGCCTTGGTTCCCTGGCGCCCTGATAGGCGCCACCACCTTGCTCTTCATGTGAGCCCATGTGCTGCCTACAGGGTTACAGGCTACAGTGCACATATTTAGTATATTCCCCAGTCCATCATAACAAGTCATTGACAGCACATCGAGTTGTGTATCACTACTTTAGGCAGCAGACTGATTGGATATTTTTGATGGTGAACAGATTGATTAGTCTCTGATTTCAAGCCTGAGTCAAAGGTTGATATGGGGCGGCATGGCTCAGGAGGTAGAGCGGTCGTCTAGGAACCGGTAGGTTCCTGGTTCGATCCCTAGTTCCTGCAGAGACTGCGTCGAAGTGTCCTTGAGCAAGACACTGAACCCCTAATTGCTCCTGATGAGCTGGTTGGCGCCTTGCATGGCAGCCTCCGCCATCAGTGTGTGAGTGTGTGTGTGTGAATGGGTGAATGCGAAGTGTACATTGTAAAGCACTTTGAGTGGTCGGTAGACTAGAAAAGCGCTATATAAAATGCAGTCCATGTACCATTTACCATTTAGAGGGAAGTTTAAAATAATTTCTAGTTTGAAAAGTTGATTTCAAAGGTTGATGTTGGTAAAGCCTTCCAGAGTCTTGGAGCATGGCATGAGGAATTAAACAGTGTATGGCAGTAGCTTGAATACAGATTCAGTTGTATTAAATGAGCTTAGGTTGCAGTCTTTTGAAAAACAAAAAATAATACTTATAGATTAAAAAAAATAGAACAACAACCTTCAAAATAAAGTTTGGCATAGGAATTGGGTTATTGAAAGCCTTTTGCCAATGCACAGCATTCCGTAGTTAAATACAGACACTTGTTTCCAGTGTACTCTCCAGTGGTTTTTAACATTATAGCTCCAACATGAATCTCACACCACAAGTCAAACAGCAAATTTGAAGTAAGGTAAACCAGTGTAAAATGACTGACAGATTTCTGTTAATCCACAGTTGGATATGCAGCATGCTTGTAGGTCCTGTGTGAGCAGTTGGAATGAAATACCTGTGTCTGACTGCTCTGTTCTCTCTGCAGGCTGATTTACTACTTGGACCCGTCAGTGCTGACTGGACTCTCCTGCACAGTCATGCTTCTCTGCCTTGCTGACTACCTGGTGCCCACCCTTGCCCCCCGAGTCTTTGGCTCCAACAAGTGGTGAGGGCACGATAAGTTTATTTCTTATCTGGGAAAATATTAAATACTTCCTGTTAAGTAAGGGTTTCCACTGCTCATAGAATTCTTAGTGAGGTGTACAGGCAGGCAAAATTAAGGAATTAGACCTTTTTGGGGGGGGAATAAAGGTATCTTTTCATATCTTTACACCTGGCCTTGCTCACTGGCCCGAGTGGTAGTAGTTAGCAGGGGCACAAACTTCATGATTGCGTAGCCACAAAACCAGATCATCCATTTGCAGTTTTTCTCAATTCTTAGACTACTCTTGAGGCTGAAGAGCCATTTGAATGTTGTTGTTGTTGGAAAAAGGGCGTTGCTCCTATATGACTTTTTCAGCCACTGTCCTTTCTCCATTCCATGCCTAATGTGGCATGATACTCCAGTTTGAATGTTGACACCTGAATCCAGTCCTGTAAGGCTTCCGCCCACTTTGTGAAGCCGTGACATTATCCAGCTCTAGTAGAACAGAACCAGACACCCATGCTAGGATTGAGTGACAGCCTGCAGTTGGCGCAGTGTGTTGGGTATCTGTCTTCAGCTGGATGCCCTTACCTCTCAATATATATATCCTTGCACCAGCAGTGCATGACTTGCACTCTTTTGTCCTGCTGCTGCAGTGGAGGAAGTGCAGTGCGCGTTAAGCAAAGAGCCACAGTACAATGTCCTGCTGAAAGAAGATCATTAGGCAAGCTGTTAAGGGAGGCGAGTGATCAGCATTTCTCTAGATGTTGCACTTGTTGTTCAGTGCTAGGATTTGAGAGCAGCAGCCATTCTGTCTGAGTGGTTATACAGGAAATGAGCTGGGGGATGGGTAAAATCACCGAAGAGAAATGCGTTGCATTTTTAATGTCACGCCAGGACGTTGTGGCCATTGATCTGTACAGTCTGTCAGAGATGCTTCAGACCTGATACTGTTTTTCTCACGCTTGCTGCATACTCACCTAGCCTGTAGGCTCAGTAATTCAGGCAGATGGCATGTGTGTGTGTCTTGAGTGCAGAGTAAGTGGAGCTATTTGAGTATGTGCTCATCGTCCCTGTTTGGTGTCCTATCAAGAAGGCCTAAAATAGGGAGTGATGGCTAAGCAGATAGCGAATGGCGCTTCCCCAACCGCCCTCCCTTCTTCCTCCTTGTCAAACCCTTCTCTCGTGCCTTCCAGTGTTGCGTAGCCCTGGTTGCAGCTTCATAAGTTATTTCTTGGTGTGACAGTTGGGGCTTCCGCTGGTCATGGAATTTCTGGAAAGTCATAGAATTTTGAAGTCTTTTCAAGTCAGGAGATTTAATGAATATGTGGAATAAGTCATGGAGTATGATGAAATTTTGAACACCTTTTTTTTTTTTTTTTTTTTTTTTTTTAAAGGAATATTCCAACGTTTTGGGCAAAATACCCTTTTTCTGACTTCCCCAGAGTGAGACAAGATGTTCAATACCATTTTCACCTCTGTACATCCATTGGTTTGGTTCCAATGGGTAGCATTTTGTGCTAGCTTGAAGTCTATAGGAGTTGTTAGCCTAGCTCCATTAAAGTGAAAAAATAAACCTTACAGCAACTCCAAAGTTGTCTTATTAACACAAAGTATCATATGTATTTGAAATACACGTCTTGGAATTAAAAAAGAGAGAGGGTCTTTTTTGGAGAATTTAGATGGTGGGAACTATAGATGTTAAGAACTGTTCAGCAGTTACAGTTCCCACCATCTAACATTAAAAATGACAAACTACTCTCATAAAAAACACACATTATACATTGTGTAAATAAGAGCTTCAGAATTGCTGTAAGGATTATTTTTGAAAGCTTGAAACTTGATGAAACTATGTCATGTTTGATGAAATGTTGATAGAACTCAGCACTGAGCGAAGCAGAGTTCTATTTGGGGAGAGAAGAAGAAAGAAAATGGCATCCATCTTGGATTTTACATGCGTTGTATTGAGTTGAATGTAAATAATGTTGAGCCTGATGGGACTAAGTTGTGTTTTTGTTACTTTAAATTTGCCTTGCAATGATGACAGTCGCCTAAAATGTAGTGGACAAATTCAGCTTGCATCCAGTCAGTTCATTTTTTCAAATTTCGTCAGTTAAGTAACTGCAGACATAAAAGCCTAAAATTGGTGCTTCACAAAGCTAGCGATCCAGGACCTTGATACGTAGTATGATGGTCCTGGTCAGGGCTAACAGCCACCCTGCTTCCTCATCATGGTAAGATGGGTTGACATTGAATACTTTCCCATTTCAATGTCCTGTAGGCCTGTTCGATACAAAACTCCCCTTCAATTCTGCTGGCATCTCACTGTTTGTTCTGTGTTTCTGTACCCCTCCTCCTCCTCTTCCTCAGGACAACTGAGCAGCAGCAGCGCTTCCACGAGATCTGCGGCAATCTGGTGAAGACTCAGCGCCGGGTTGTGGGCTGGTGGAAGCGTCTCTGTGCCCTCAAGGAGGAGAAGCCCAAAATGGTATCAAGATCTTCTCCTGCTCAACACCCATGACACACACTGAAAACCAACGATTACATATGCGTGAATATGAGCTGTTCGCAGCGCCACATTTAAATGTTAGTCTCACCATCTGTTTTTACAATGGGGCCTTTCTCTAGGCTTCAGATAAATGTATCCGCAGTCAGCTGATTTGGCTCTGCTGCTACATTTAGCAGCTCATAAACTGGGTTATAGGCTGTGCTAAACAGGTTTCTCCCAGCACGCCCAGGAATTATCAGGCATGCCTTAACACTGTAGGACACGCTCCAGATCAATTCAGATTATCAGCAGGCTGTGAAGGCTTTATTCATTCTTCCCAAAGGGCGGTATTTACTGTAATGGAACATGAATCGAATTATATAGCAGTACATTTGACTGATTATTTAATGTGTTTACTCAAGCTCCCACGGGACGCTACAGTTTTTGTGGTCAATGCATTTTTACTTGAATGATCAGTCTGACCTCCCTGTTCTCCTCAGTACTTTGCCTCAGTGATCAGCAGTCTGCTGGCAGTGGCCTGGATTGGACAGCAGGTGCACAACCTCTTCCTCACTTACCTGATTGGTGAGTAGGCTGACACACATACGGCTGCTGGATTGTTTCAGTAACAAATCAACTTTTTTTTTTTAATCTGAATCGTAAGCTGTCAGATCAGTAATTGAATCAACAGCCTGGTTCTGCTCCATCCTCTGATGTGACTACATTCAGTGAATGTCTGCTAAAGTGTGTTAAAGATCTGACATTATTCAGGCAGAAACAGGATGTGCTGGGGCTGTTTCTCTGTCAGCTGACTGGTGTTTTAATACCCACACTGTGGCAAAAAAGCTTTCAAAAGAGGTCAGCTTAACACAGAAGCATGAGGCTGAAAAATATCTCTCTGCCCTGGTGCCAGATATTGTTTAACAAAGCTAGTTGGTTTAGCTTGTGGTGATTGCGAGATTAACATAGCTGATTTTCTCATCTTTCTAGTTTTACGTTACTTGTGTTGCATTCATTAGCAGCATTTCTGCTTTATTTGACAGCGACAGTAGAGACAGACAGGAAGGACGGGGGAGAGAGGTGATAATATGTGGCAAAGTGTGGTTACTGTTTCACACAGTGAGTGCAGCAATCTAAAGTAGTTTTGTGTTTCCCCATTACATGACATCTGCTAGTTACTGCCAGGCTTCCTGGTACTCTGATGGATTAGTGGAATGGCAGGAATGTAGATTGATGCCTTGATTGTTGTGGAATATACTTTCTAAGACAGAAAGTCATCAGTGGTACATTTCCACAAGACGGAAATAGGTCATTAAAACAACAGTATAGTTTTGTCAAATTCCTCTCTTAATGCTGCTACAAGTCTAGACTTTGGCACCCCCTTGAGTCCCTTGGTGGAACTCTTTTACATCACAGAGAGGACAAAGACATTTATACAGAACAGAGAGGTGATGTGAAATTGGCACAATGGAACTGGAATAAACTTGTATAAAACCTAATTCTGATGGATTTAGTTTTACAGGGGGGCATCAGGTAATTTTGTGTATCACAGATGCCCCCATTGATAGTAGTCCACCCAAATTAAGCATAGGAGGTTAGGTATTTTTTTTTACACAGCACATGGTGTGTTCATCAGTAGCCAAATCCAGGTCCATCCAACCGGTCTTCTTACAGAGTGTTGCACCCTTGCCTAGTACAGCATTACTTAAGATATTCTTACAGATCATCTTACTCATAGTCTTCCAAACTATATGGTTATGCTGCTGGCTGCTGGTGGAATGAACGGAATCTTGACTTTTGTGTTATTTGTTGCATACTAACAAGTAAAGCTGCTCAAAATAGGTCCTCTTCCTGTGCTGGCTGATGTTCCACCTTTGCGCAGGAAGTCACAGGTGCACCCTGCACAGGAAATCAGACACATAGAATTAAAAAAAAGCAAAGTAACAGAAGTAACTAGTTTATATGTCGATTTCTTAATTTTTCTGCAATCGTTGAACAATGACAATTTGAGACATGATATTAGCTTAATAGTCTTTAATTACAAAAGATATGTCTTGAATTCATTTCTGTTCGAATATTTTTGTCATCAAGTATCTTAGCATATGTAACTATCCTATCTTAAGTATCCTATGAGAGTGATGTTGAACAGGGGGCCACAGTCAGATGGCTTGACAGATGAGTCAGAGTACAGAGATATCCATTATTAAATCATATAAATTGAGGACTAAATTTGATAATTTCATCAACCTAACAGAATTACATAGTCCTATTTATTTCCATCAGTGTCTGTAGCCATGGCCCAAAAGCATAAAGCATACTAATTCTAACCAGGCATATGTAATGTGTTCATACTGTTCAAGTAAGAAAATGCAGTACGCTCAAGAATGTCAATGTCATACTCAATTGGCTTAGTATTTTGAGTGTGCAGTTACTACACACTATTGTATGTATATTATAGGCTCTATGGGGAATTTATCATACACAGAACAAAGGATAAGGAGGACAAGTACAAAAAATATAAAAACAAATTGACATCTATTATGAGATTGCACAAAAAAGATTATTATGATCATTAAGGATACCTGGAGAGTGCTCAATGGTATGATTTAAAAAATCGTAGTAAAATTTATTCAATTATTGAAAATACTGAGGAAATTGCTAATGAGTTCAATGATTTTTTTTTGTTAATGTAGGCCCAAATTTAGCAAGGGAAATTAGTGAGGTGGACCATAATTATGATTTTGTATTCAACAGTAATAATTCAATGTTCGTGAGAGTTTGTGAGAGTGTTGCAGTATTGCAAAACAATACTGCAAAACAGCAAACAAACCAAGAAGAAATATTTTTTTCTTCATGGAATTTTGCATCAGGCCCACTGTGGGGACACCTGTGACTTCATTTTATTGAGTTATGTCTCAGCCGTCAGACTTTGTTGATCAGCAGCCCTCAGTAATGAGAAAACAATGTTAGCAGTTAACGGTTTATAACATTATACATACAAGCACAACTTAAACTTTAATGTGTGTGTGTATAATTATATAGAACATTTTCAGCTAAGATGTGAAGATTTACAGTGAAACGTACATGTTCACAATAACAAAACTATTCTTGTATTGTTGCGAAGGATGTCAGGATACCAGTTTTGGTAGTTGATGCAAATAGTGAAATTCCACAGTTGATACCTGTTTCAATACCATGGCAAAATCAGAAATCCCATTTCCCATTACAACTAAATTAACAAGTAAACAGAAACGTTGATACAAGCGTGTAAACATACACTGAATAAGCACTGAATTACAGTGCAACGTGGGCCTCCAGCCCAACAAAATACTCATTTTAAAGGAGTATAAATGTCCTTCTGTACCATAAATGCAGCAGTATGATTATGTGCTGTCATGTTGATTTACAGGCCTGCAGGCATGAGTGCAGATAGAAATGTTTAAACCTAGAGGATAAGGTTACATTAGAATAAGAACACTGAGTTACAGAGCAAGGAATCAAGCTGCATTGATACAAAAAACACTGTCATTGTTATCATTCTTGTGTTATCCCTGTTAAAGGAATACTCCAACATTTTGGGTAAAATACCCTTTTTCTGATTTACTCAGACTGAAACAAGATGAATACCATTTTCACCTCTGTACGTCCACTGGTTTGGTTCCTATGGGTATCATTTTGTGTTAGTATAGGTATAGCTTAGTACAAAGTCTAGCATAGAGTCTATAGCACTCATTAGCATAGCTCTGTCAAAGTTCCATATCTGTATACTCAGACTCAAACAGATAAGGTTCTGAGTCATTGTTTATCCAGAGGGAGTCATCCTCATCCTCTCTTACATAGTCACCCATGATCAGAAGTAATGTTTTTTGTTTTTTTTTCCCTCGGCAGTGAGCTTCCTGCTGCTTCTGCCTGGCCTGAACCAGCACGGCATCATCACAAAGTACACCGCCATGGCCAAGAGGGAGATCAACAAACTGCTCAAACAGAAAGAGAAGAAGAATGAGTAAACGCAAGTTGGTATAGGGGGGTGGGGGGGTCTCTAAAAGAGGAACTGCAGCGCAAGTTGAAAGGTGAAGGTTCAACAGAAAGAAGAGAGCAAAAAATAGCCTCCTGCTTTGTCAGTCTCTGCCACTTATTCAGAGTGAAGGTTCATTTTTCCTTACTATACTTTGACACGTCATCCCCATTGCACAGTGGGATTCACTTTTTTTTTTCCATTTAGTCATCTGAACTCCCATGCATGCAAGCGCCACATCAAAGTTATTTGATTCCACCATTGTATTTCTCACAAAGTTAGATAAGTTTCAAAGGTGCACACGTTTCCCCCTCATATACACAACCCTTCGGCCTTCCCTTTTGTTTCTTAGTTCACGTGCTTTATTTTGCTCAAGATGTTAGTAATGCTTTTTTTAAGCCATTCCCTCTCTTTAGACAAAAAAATGACTACTGAGCAGAGTTTTTGTAGCATTACTGCATCATTTTTAATCTTGCATAGTGTGTCACAGTTATGAGTTGGGGACTGTTTTGTCACACGAGTTTACTTTTTATTTGCTTATTCTGCTTTGGTTGTATTTGAATATAACACTGAACAAAAAAAAACTGGATTCAAAGCAGAGCTCTTCTGTGGAGGGTAGCTGTTTGTAGATGCAAACCTACTGCTGTACTGCTGCTAGCTGGACTCTGGTCTTTTAGCTCTTAGACCCCCAGAATCCAGTACTCTAGTGTGGGGTGCAACTGTGTAAATAGGCTTATCTCCTTCTCTGTCCCTCTCCTTTGTCCTTTTCTCTTGTCATTAGTCTGTTTATTCTGGTCTGGCCTCTGTCCTTCATTTCACCTGTTCTGTTATCTTTATTGGATGTCTCTATGAAAAATGAATAAAGTGTGATTTAAATTAACGATTTTGGTCTGTGGGGTATTTTTCTTTCTTTTCTTCTCTATTTTTTTTTCCATAGACTGATAACTTGTGGGCCAAGTGCAAGAGGCTGATGAGTATGAGTAGTGGTCTGCAGACAGTGTCACTGTGGCTGGCTGCTTTGGTATTGGCTTTCATAACATTACATCATTTTGCCGCCAGGTAACATTCATTGAAAATGACTTCAAAGCTTACTGTTTATCCCAACAATCGATGCATCTGCTCTCTGTTGCATTTGAAACTTATTTGTGTGTTTTTTCTTTAAAAAGTTGTAAAAGAACCGGTAAACGATGGATGGCTTTAATCAGTTTATCTGTTTACGCTTGCTATTGTTAAAGCACAACAGCAGGGATACAAGGAAGCACAGATATTAGATGACAACAAACATTTCAGCAACTTTTCTCTGCCAAGAAGTTTAACTGTTGATCAAGTTGCTCACAGTGTGCAATTCATGTTGAATTTGGGCAGTGAATTGCAAACCATAGAATTGGCTTGTAAAACATAATCCAACAAAATTAATATGTAATAAAAAAGCAATAATGCAATACCAGTTGCATGGCGTACCATTTTTGATTAAGTCCTAACAGCTTTCTCATACTATAGACAGCACAGACAGAAGTGACCTCTTTGAATGGCATTTCCCCTCTCTTGGAATTATTTTAAAATGTTCATGCCTACATATCTGACATACCTGAGACTAGTTTTCAGTCGTTCCTGATTTGCAAGTCAGGTTGTTATGAGAAGATGTCTGGTGTGATACTATATCGGATATTCTCGGTACTGTGAGCGACAGTTCACATGTATGCACTTTAAAGGAATACTCCGGCATTTTGGGCAAATAGCATTTTTCCAACTTACGCAGACTGAAACAATATATTTGATACCATTTTCACCTCTGTACGTCCACTGGTTCGGTTCCAGTGGGTAGCATTTCATGTTAGCTTAGCATAAAGACTTAAAGTCTACAGGAGTCATTAGCCTGGCTCCCTCAAAGTGAATAATAAACCTTACAGCAAATCTGAAGCTGTCTTTTTTACACAATGTGTCATGTATTTGAGATACACACAGATTTGTAATTGCACCTTTTTCTCTTAGTCCCACTTACATGATCACACACTACTGTTGCAAATTAGTGCACAAGTGCGCCGGGGAAAAGGGGAGGCTGATTAAGACATTTCACACTTTACGCACGGGGTACATTAACATGGGTACTTTGCACACAGAGGCAATCAGGGACTTGTTAGAAAGATCTTAAGCTGTACTTCAACCAGCAAAAAACAGCAAGTCGCTAACTTTAACCATGATGCTGTGAAGACGGGATAGAATTTGGGGGCGCACATGCTGCAAATTGCGCTTTAATGTTGACCTGTTCGGCTGCATTGTATGAGAATTTAATATACCTGGTTGACATGCGGATAATTCCGTCCCACACGGCTGGCATGACTCGGCTCAGGGTCGGCTGGCACAGTACCGATCGGTAGGGACCTCAGCACCTGTATGGGCACAGGCGGCGCATGGCTCCTCGCTGTGTTGCGCTCCAAGGCCGGCCGCAGCTCTGCGCACAGTTCCAGGAGGACTGCCCTCGGGAACCTAAAGCGGCTGATGAGCCAGTTGTCATCATGTGCCAGTAAATCCTCTCTGTCTCTGAACACACGCTCTCTTCATATTGCACCATTTACAATATCTTCTAATACTGCTAAAGTAGCCATTGTTTTTAACGGTATTTTTTTTGCACCACTTTGCACATGCTTTTATATCCACTCATGTAATTGTAGACACGTGGGTGTGTTAATTCTTCATCAATGTTAATTATTCATGTGTCTCGGATGTGCACATCACCAGTCTGAGGAGTAATTGTTTTCACATGTATTTATTATAATAGTTTCCCAGCATCAACTCTAAGTGTCGCCAAAGGATCAACAGCTGTAGAAACGTGCGTACGCCAGCCATGAAGTTGGCGTGAGGCACCGCACATTTCCACGATCATTTCATTCTTGATACATCTGCACTTTGCCATGAAAAAGAGCGTACACGTTATTGTAAGCACCCTTTGTACATGAGGCCCCTGGTCAAACCCAGATCCCAGATCCCAGCCCCCTCTGGTGTTCAAAGTGCAAAAGCGAAAGTGAAAGGATTGTTGCTGGACATGTACTTTTAATGTCAGCTCGGAGACACAAACGCCAAAAAGAAATTCTGTCGGGTGAGTAAACATATTACAACTGCTTGAATAAGTAGTATCACAGGGATATGAAATATAAATATGCAGGGATAGGAAACGTAACTTCTAGTCCGCCAGAAATGTTTGTGTTATCATGTATTCTTAATATGCGCAGCTGTAATAGGTCGAACTAGTCCGTCAAGATAGCCTGACCTCAGTTTATATACAGTAGAGAAATTTCAGTTGAAAGAATGTAAATTACTTAGCTAGTGGTGACTAAACAGTTAAGTCCAGCTGCTTTTCAATTCACAAAAAATAGTCACAACATAAATCTCTCCATAGGCTCTAGTAATGGTTATGCTATTGCTTGGATGCTAATGCATTGCAGTGCTCAAAATAAGAGACCGACAGTGGTCATTTTCAGTCATTCACTAATGAGGTTTATGTTTTCTGTTTCTCCCTCAGAGTCATGAATCAAAGAGATGCCTCTGGTAAGGAAATCACTTTATTGTTTATGTCAACAACATACCCAACTCCTTCTTACTCTCCCTGTAAATCTTCTGTTTCAGTAATGCACATATTACAAGATTAGATGGACTGGAAAAATAAAATAAAGAAAAAAAAAAACAATGTCAAGCAAGTAAAAAAAAAACAAAAAAAAACAGACACACAAGCAAAAAACATGTTAAGTAGACATTGTTTGGATTCCTAACATGTATCAGTTTACTGAATTACTTCCAATGACTTCCTCCGAAAATTTTGACTGCCTCATATATATAAGTTTCAAAAATTTCAGCCATTTTTATTTTGCTGATTTACAATGAATGTAACATGGCAACGTTACTGCTGGTATATGTTCATTTGAGCTCTAGGTGTGTCTATGTTGAATTGACTTACAGATGAACGATCATTTACATAACTTTCTATCTCAATAGAGTCAAAGAACAAGTTCCATCCCATTGTGGTTTGGAACACTCTGGGAACATGCATTCAAGCAATTATCCAAACTATGGTAACTCTCTTGAAAAGTGTGATTACCTGGTGTTTTGCCCTACTGTCTCATGTGTTGGCACTGACACCAGTGTGGATCAGGAGAAGATTCCAGGTAAGAAATCCTCCTGTAAGAATTGCGTGTTGACTGAAGTATTAAATCAATCCATCTATCCATCCATCCATCCAATTAGATTAAGTACATAACACTGACGGGTTGTTAATAGCTATACTTCACTGAAAAAGCTATAATAAGTTATGTTAGCGGTGGTGTTGGCTCACAGAACATTTGATGTGGTGCACATTTAAACACAGGATCCAGGAAGTCTTTCAAACAATATTGTAGTCAAGGGTGGGTTGAAATGGTTAACAGTTGGATGGTGGATGATTTTTTCTGTATAAAGGAATATTAAAGGAAAATATTACAGATCTGAATAGTATTAAACAAATAATAATAATAAATTAGACAAATTAGGTCATCATTTTAACTTACATTATTTATGCATCCACAACCCTACAGTTCCCTACAGGAATCAATTATGTCATGTTTTCAGTTTTTATTCTTTTTTATTTTTATTTTATTTTTTTATCTTTTTCTTGTTATTTCAGAGCATGTTGCATGGCTCCCAGAATTCCATGTTTGATGGTAAGTTTTTCTGCGCTAAAGAATTTAAAACATACTTCTTATATTCCTTGAATGGAAATTTGAATGGAATATCATGAAATTTCCATGGCCGAAAAGGGGATGGATGGGGATGGTTTGGACCATGATTTGGACCATCACAGCCAAATATCAGTACAGCTGTCACCCTAATAACAATAACTTTTCACGGAATGTTTGTTTAGTGCTCTGTCCCCCGACATGGCTGCCTGTAACATAGCAAACACCGATGAGTATATAGCTAACATTTTAAATGATTTGATAGACAAATCAACTTCATGCCATTCCAGATCTGCAGTAGCCTAATGGACCTTGTTGGACACAAGAGAGTCAGAGTCCCCAATTTGTGCCCATAGAAAGTAGCCCGGGAATTGGAATTCACCCCCACATAGCATCGCCACAGAATGCTATGTCTGCGAAGCACGGGGAATACTGTTATATGCCATTCTATTTGTGGTGGTGTTTCTCTTGCTTTTTCCCCCTGAAATGATCTGCGTTTGTTTTGCAGTTGGCAACTTTCAAAGTATTTCCTTTATTGGACAATGTCTATTGACTCGTGTGTGTTGCTGATGCTCGCTATATTGGTCTCAAGTGCTCTAGCAGTCGCCTATACTTGTAGCTTTACATATTTTGCTGAATATCATACAATATACCCATCATAGCTGGCAGAGTAGCATTTTTTTCAAATTATTTGGGGAGGGCAAATTAAAATATTTATTTGCCCATGGAGGGGCAAGAGCTTTTTTTATTGAAAGCACCTCAAGCTCCTCCAGTAGACCTGGCATTTAAAAACGGATCATCCCTA
>OMLF01050409.1:0-17215 GCA_900302615.1 Holocentrus rufus
TTCATCAGTCTCAGAATTTTCTGCTGCTGTTATTTTGCACACCCTCATCATGCTTTAGTCATTTTTTTCATGCTTTCACTCTTAGATTTCTCTTTAATGAGAAATAAAATGCCATAAATTGCACATTCATATTTATATTCTGTTTTCTTTGTTGTATCATGTTATTTACGCTGTGGCACTGACCCAGTTTCCCCACAGGGATCAATAAAGTTTTATCTTACAGACACAGCGAACTCACTTACACTTGAGTATACACAGACACACACACATACACACACACACACACACACACACATACATTTGGCGGATACACACAAACCCACTGGACACACACTGACACACATGCAAACACATGGCAGAGAGAGATAAAACTCCTTCATTACACAGGAACTCAATACATCACCTCAACATTTTCCACAACACCAGTCACCATGAGCCTCTCCCACAGGAAACCAGAGCACAGACAACAAGCTCTGCATGGAAAACACAGCATGTGTGTATGGGACAGTGATGCTGTTGAGACTGAGTTTTTTTTTTTTTTTAATTGCATGAAACACATGAATCCATGAGTAAACAGGGCCTATGCTCATTCTCTTCAAATCTTCTTGGTGCGTTTCTTATTACAAATACATGCTGCACAGCTGAGCTTCATTCAAATCCACAGAGCTTTTTTGGTAAATTCTAGTCAAGATATCAAGATTTCAGATCTCAGATCTGTCCCGCTGAATTCCAGGGAAATGTGTATAAAATGATGCACAGGACATGTAGATATTTTTTTATTTGATGTGATGCTGCAGCCATAAAACAGTGGCATCTTATATTGGCTTATATTTCACTCAATATAAGTGTGATGTAGGTTCAATCAAGGTGCAACCACCAAATACACAATATGGATGTAACATTGTCGTACAATATGGAAAATGTTTTTGTCTAATTTTGAAGCTACCTAAAGAGACATTTAAGGCAATTTAAATGGTTAAGTTTTTCTTATCTTTTCTTAAACTTTTGTATCTATTACTGTAATCTTATCTACTCTGTCATTTTAACTTAGACAAAATTACATTAAAATTTAAGTTAAATTAAAAAAAAAAAAAGTCAAAAAAACGCTCTCTACCCTTTAACAATCTGTGATCACAGATTTGCAAACAGGTGAGCCTATATTTGGAGCAGGAATTTAATGAAATGATCTTCCACTGTAGCAAAAGACAGGCACTTGGAAAACAAATTTGGGCAATGATAGGGTTGCAGTTTACACTGTATAACCTTTTATTTGTTGTGCTATAGAAAACAAACTGGATTCAGTGAGTGATATATTTGTTTCGTTACGTTGTCGCCAACCTTCACTCTAACAATCTCGCTGTTTAATTCCGTTTTTGTTATTGTTATTTGCTTGAGGAAAGGGGTGTTTGACAAGTATTTTAGTCACAGTTTTTTGTGACTAAAGTAACACTGTCCTGGAGATAAGCACAAGTGGTGTGAAACTCCCAAATGCAGCCAACATGCTCAACTGTGTTGGCTGCAGTTCCATGTGAAGCATGAACCAGCTTTAACACTCTGAATTAAGGTGAATAAAGTGTTGGTAGAAAAGGGCAAGCAAGCTCAGTCAACTTTCCATTGTTAAATAAAGGTTAAAGGACAAATTCAGCCTAAGGATTGATTTTTTTTTATATTGAATTTCCAATACCATTTTATTGTTTCAGGTGGTAAATCCATTTTTCCATTGGTAGGAAAATGCACGTAAACCCACTGACTGACGTGGCCAAGTGTAAATGAAATTGTATCAGGATATTATCTGAATAACAGACAATAACAGATGATGGCATGTAAATGTGGCCATAGAGAGCAGCTGCAGAGACAATAGGGTTTAATTGGAGAAAGAAGTGAGCTCTTCCTCTCCTATGCTGGATTTCTCCCTGTATGTTTAACATCGTTACATCCACTTTTATTTTGGGGGGTTGACATTGAAATCTGACAGGTAATGCTTTTAGCAGAAGCATTCTGCTAAAACAGCATTCTGCTAAAACTCCATTGTAGCTGTGCTCAGAATATTTCCAAGTGAGTTAAGTGACGTCACCCTTAATTTCTCCTTCGGGGGATCAACAAAGAAAACTCTAACTAACTCTAGTTAGGCAACACTAGCCAAAACTCTTGTTGTGATAACAAAAATATAATATCAGATAAAATAAACAGCACCATAAATGCAAGGCATCAAAACTATGAAGGAACACATATAGAATTATTTAGGAAACAAAAAGTGTTAAACGAGAATATGTTTTATAGTTTAGATTCTTCAGGCCACCTTTTGCTTTGATGACAGCTTTGCACACTCCTGGAATGGTTTTCCAACAGTCTTGAAGGAGTTCCGAGAGATGATGAGCACTTGTTGGCTGCTTTTCCTTCACTCTGCGGTCAGACTCATCCCAAACCATCTCAGTTGGGTTTAGGTCGGGTGATTGTGGAAACCAGATCATCTGACGCAGCACTCCATCGCTCTCCTTCTTGGTCCCTTGGTCCCTTACATAGCCTGGAGGTGTATTTGGGGTCATTGTCCTATTAAAAAACGAATGATGGTCCCACAAAGCGCAAACCAGATGGGATGGCATGTCATTGCAGAATGCTATGGTATAGCCATGCTGGTTAAGTGTGCCTTGAATTTTTAATAAATCACCAACAGTGTCACCAGCAAAGCACCTTGACACCATCACACCTCCTCCTCCATACTTCATGGTGGGAACCAGGCATGTAGAAACCATCCGCTCACCTTTTCTGCGTCTCACAAAGACATGGCAGGTGGAACCAAAAATCTCAAATTTGGACTCTTCAGACCAAAGTACAGATTTCCACTGGTCTAATGTCCATTCCTTGTGTTTCTTGGCCCAAGCCATTCTCCTCTTCTTGTGGTTCTTCCTCAGTAGTGGTTTCTTTGCAGCAATTCGACCATGAAGGCCTGATTCATGCAGTCTCCTCTGAACAGTTGATGTTGAGATGTGTCTGCTACTTGAACTCTGTGAAGCATTTATGTGGGCTCTAATCTGAGGTGTTGTTCATTTGCGTTTTCTGAGGCTGGTAACTCTAATGAACTTGTCCTCTGCTGCAGAGGTAACTCTTGGTCTTCCTTTCCTCATGAGAGCCAGTTTCATCATAGAGTTTGATAGATTTCGCAACCGCACTTGAGGATACATTCTTGAAACTTTGACTGACCTTCATGTCTTAAAGTATCAGTATCAGTAGTCTAAAAGTGTCATTTCCCTTAGTTGGTTGTTGCCATAACATGGATTAGAACAGTAGCTGAATAGGGCTATTCACTGTATAGAACTGTGTACCAACCCCACTTCTGCACAACACAACTGGTGGTCTCAGACACATTAAGAAGACAAGAAATTCCACAAATTAACTCTTGACAAGGCACCCCTGTTAATTGAAAAGTATTCCAGGTGACTACTTCATGAAGATGATTGAAAGAAGGCGAAGAGTGTGCAAAGCTGTCATCAAAGCAAAAGATGGCTACTTTGAAGAATCTAAAATATAAAACATATTCTGGTTTGTTTAACACTTTTTTGTTTACTACATAATTCCATGTGTTTCTTCATAGTTTTGATGTCTTCAATATTAATCTACAATGCAGAAAATAATAAAAATAAAGAGAAAACCTTGAATGAGAAGGTGTGTCCAAACTTTTGGAGACACTATTCAAAATTGTGGCATGAATATGGACATTAATATATCAGCTATCAGTTAATGCACTCCAAAAATATCAGCATTTGCCTTCAGAAGCTGATTATGAGGCCCAAAAGGTTTTCTAAGTGATCCGTAGCAGCACGGCACATGGCTCTGCTTTGGGAAGAGACAACAGGGCCTTCCCTCACATCTGGAAGTTGGACAGCAAAACACAACTTGCTTCTGGAGTCACTAGAGTTTGCCTGACAGCTTCAGCCGCTGTTTGGAGCTGAGCACAACAGACAAGGTTCAGCTAGATTTGTTGGGTCGCTCTGCATCGAGCCTCAGGCTGCTGGAGCTCCGTCCCCAACCCCATGACACACTGATGAATCACATCGTCTTTTCTCTAAACACAGAAGTTGTTATACAGTTTTTTTTTAAACTGAAAAGATACGGGATTTCTGGCCCCATTAAATCAATGTTGAGAAATTACCTCAAAAATGGCTGACATGCACTTGAAATAAAAAGTGCTCCACCCACAAATTAGAGACTGAAAATTCTTCATGCCATAAATACCCTATTAATGTCTTTGGCAATATGCGTGTATGCAACTCTATTAATATGCAACATAATTCTATTGTACAGAATCTATGCCCACAGACCCTGCCTGCATGTAACTTGAGCCGTTTGTCCTTCCTGTCATTACCATACAAATCTGTGCTATATACAGTATTACTGTGCCGAATGCCAGCCTACCACGTGATGTCATTCCCAAAATGTCACTGGTCATGCTTCAACATTATATCTATTCCAGTTGTAATATTGCAGGGATGAATAAAGTTATCTCTATCTTAATTAGTGGGTTAATTTGTGATCAGGGGAAACTGGCAGAATTTGAGTTATTGGTTACATTTTATTATTGCAAATGACAATCCCCATTCCCCAGTTTTCTCTATGTTGTGAGTCACGGTGTCAGGAGGCAAAATGACAGCAGTATGGTGAGATAACAAAATATATGAATGATATGGAACTGCACCAAAACAATGACAACTGCACACATTTAAGTTAATAATTACACACAACACGTGAGTAAGCTTGGTGCGAGTATTTTTTTTCCTATGTTAGTGACTGCTAAGTTTCACTTTATTGTATGATGACCCTCCCCTTTGAAAATAAAACATGACTGGGACTGAACTCAAATCATGTGACTTCAGTAAGAAGTGAGGGGTGTGTCGGTCAAAAACCCATGGCAGGTCGATGTTGAATGTTGAAGTGTGTGTGTGTGTGTGTGTGTGTGTGTGTGTGTAAGACAACACTGGTGAAGCCAGACAGTGGATGTTGGTGGTGCAGGCCGTGTGCCTGAATGGAAAAAACGTGTCTCAGCCACAAGAACAGACGAAGCTGTCAATCACCCTGTCACCTTCCTGTGTGTCTGACATTGAGACAAAGGGCACACTCTCTCTGTCACACACACGTGCACACACAGTAAGGCCTTGAATGCACCAAGCATCATTAGACAAATATTTCCAATGGATTATGGGCAAAACTTTGCTAGAAATGCATTGTGATGCATGCAGGGCCTTATAATGAGTTAACTGTTACCTGAATGATAAACACAGACGCAACAGTGTCCACCTGAAAATTTAACACACACAGCAAGAACGGCTACATCGCAAATTGGCCTGTAATGGACTTGGGGAAATAGTGGTTAAATGGCTTTTTTAAAGTCCAGAACTAATACCAATATTTTTGTGTTGAAGCTGATATTTTGTACCAATATTCAACATTTCATATTAAAAATATGAATCCACAACCCTTTCTACCTTCTGCAGATATATTCCGGGCTGTTTGTGCCTCAGGGCTGTAAAAATCATATGTCCTGCTCCTTTAAAGGTGCATTATGCAAAATGGCCTTAGGTCCACTGAAGTGAGAACCCTTTAGACTCAACTGTAAGGTAATTTGATGCTTGAGTATACATGGTTCTCATTGTAGGACCAGCCGACTGATACATGACCTGCTTTACCCCAAGTTTATTTTAACTGAGTCTATAGGGTCCCCATTTCAGTGACCCTGTGTAATTTTGTGTAATGTACCTTTAAGGCTGAGTTCCATTTAAGAAAAGGTGTTGAAGATGGATGGTCAGCTGGCATTTATATGCAACACCAGCTACATATCATGATCCAAGTGATCATGACACTTCAGCATGAGCAGACCAAAGCATCACTTAGTCATTTCATCTGTTCCACACTGACCTTTGCTGCGGCTGTCTCAAAGCAATTTATTTAAATGAATGCTGTGTGCTTTCAGGAAGTGACTCACACACAAACACACACACACACACACACAGGTTTGATCTTGTTATCTGGCTCCGAGTGACAGAATTAGCATACGTGACGCCTGCACTCCAGCGGGGTCAGTGAGATCACCGCTGATGATTGGACAAGAAACATAAACACTTCCAGTTTATTTTGAAGCCTTTCTTCCTGCAAGGTTTCCACATCCTCGCTCACTGCCACTTCTCCATATTTACCAAAGGCTCTGCAGCATCACCATATCCACTGATCCACTGAGCAGATATCTCTTTACTATACATCTTGATTCTAGATTCAAGCTTCTAGCAGAACCCCACATTAAGATTATGTAGCATTCAAATCAAGATGTGAATTTGGAAATAAAGTAAGTCCATGGTTATTTGGGGTTGGATCGCAGCCAATGGGAATGAGTTTTGGAGGTACTGTGTGTGTGTGTGTGTGTGTGTGTGTGTGAGACCTCCTATGATGACCTATATGTCCCTATAAGCCCCATATAAGGCACAGAGAGTTATGTAATCCCTTTAACAATGGGGATTGGCCTATATAGTGTCCACAAACTATCACTGATAATGAATCCATGTTGTGGGGAAAAAAAGCTGTTTTGCTGGTGCATCCTGCCCTCTGGTGGAAGTCAGACATCAATGCAACAACAAAGCCAAGATGACAATATGGCATTGTTTCCATTTCCCAACATGAGGCTTCAAAACAAGTCCAGTGATTGAAAGACGACCCTTGCTCACCCACTCAGCTACCTTGTCTCTTTTTGATGATCTTTTTGTTATGCAACTACACAGGGAATGATGAATATTCTAGCTAACATGTTCATGTTTCTTCTCAGCCTTTTCTGCCCCGTCAGCAGGTGGAGCCTCTACGGTCATAAAATGTGTCGACAGACATCTTACAAAAGTGTTGGATGACACTTATTCTAATTCTAATTCTTATTATTACAGTAAGTTGGAAAAAAGGTATTCAAAAAAGGTATCCAGGAAAGAATGACCGATGCTCCTTCCAGCCCCTCGCTTGCAAAACGGGGACAATTTCTAAAGAAATTGCACCCCCTTGCCTGCAAATCAGGGGAACTATTTCTTTAAGAAAGTAGCTCCCACATTTTCTTAGCAAGAGGGCCAGAATGAGTCTCTGTAATGATTTAGTGACAAACTTAAGTTGCTGCAAATCCTTCCAAAGACATTTTCACTTGTGGGTCGCTGCTCAAAACTGTGTTGTTTACTGGTCAGTATCTTCCTGTTGATTTTGGAGGAACATATTCCCAGTGAGGCGTGCATTCTCATGACATGGGGGAGTTGACTGGTCAAACTTGGAGGATCTATTACACTCGTATGGAGCGGCAAATACCACTGTTTGTGTTCAATTCTGAACTATCACCTAAAAGATGCCCGTGTCTGTCCATCTGTCCATTCAAAACTTACTGCAGGGCAGCATATCTTGAAATCTGTTGGGCTGATTGCCATGATATTTGGTGAGCACATTCATGCACCCCAGAGAATGAACCCTGTCAATTTTGGTGACCTCATGAGCCTCCCCTCTAGCGGCACCCTCCGGCCAAACATTTGACTTGTACACCACATATCTCTGAATACAACAGACAGATTGCCAAGTAATTCTGAGCATAATCATGCTTGCCAGGGAATGAACCCTGTCAATTCTGGTGTGACCATCACATTTCCTCTGGTGCCAGCCATAGGCCAAAATAACAAATATGATATCTCATTTTCAGGCTACAGTGTACCACATACATTTCCAAATACAATACAACACAGATCCCTGAATTTTAGACAAATAACCTATCTTGCCCCCTTTTCAAACTTTTGAGACAAAATTAGCTGACTTAAATACATTCAATTTAAACCACCATTGCATTTTCTTTTCATCTCCACATCCAAACATTTCTGGATTTTGGTGACATTTTATGAAATAGTGAAGTTCATAATAAGTTCATAGTTAAATATCATCATAATGTGTACAGTACAAGAGGAAACGGGACTTCCGTTTCGCACTTCCCCAAAATCACATAACCCACACAATCTACTTTCATCTGGAGTTTTTTTTTTTCTTAATCTGCCAGCCTCAGTAGCTGAAGGAATGACACTAGTTCTTAAAATGAGAAACTACAGATCTCAGACTTAGAGATAAACTTGTCTTAACTTATACTATAAGCTGTAGCAATAATAGTCGTAGCTGTAATCATAGTAGCAGCAGCAGTAGTAGCAGTAGTGGTGGTAATATTGCATTAATAGTGTCTCAACAGGGAAATCATTGCTTACATTGTCCATCATGAAAGTGTTGCAAATGCTTAAATGACACATTCAAACTTGAGACATGTTAAAGATTGCCAATATATCAAACAGACACACACACACACACACACACAAAGAGAGAGAGGGAGAGAGAGAGCTCAAGTCTCTTCAACACAACCAGTCCTTCAAACAAAAAAAGGTAAGCCATTTGACTCTCAGCACTTCTTGTTTTTAAAAAGCCATGTTCCCAGCTTTTATTGTTATTGCATAAACAAATCATTAGCCAAACAAGAACCAAAATGAATATAAATGGAAGTGTCAGTCTATTTACTTCACCTTTGCAGAACATTTTTCTCTCTTACAGAGCAAAACTGTGATCTGCTGTCCATGTCAAAATGGCAGGGAGTTGTGGAGACATATGTGGAGTTCTTTGTGCTAGCTTTTTAATTACTGGTAAGTAATGAGAAATCTTGCGACAAATAAGTACAATTAAATACATAGCAAGTGACTGAAAAATGGCTTATCTCCTGTTTGTCTAGGCACCACTTTTGTCCTTGTAGCTACTTTCCCAATTGCCCAAATTGCTATAGGTAAGTACCACACAGACATTTCTTCATGGAATATTCCTTTAAAGATTTGTTTGTTTGATGAGATAGTTGTACCAATGTGCCAATTAAGACCTCTTTTAAGACGTCTTCAATGGGAACACCCTGTGAAACCTAAGTGAAATTCTTTTTTGTCAAAAATATTAAAAAATAACTACCTTGGCCTATCAAGACTTCTTTTATGGAAAGTGTGGACTTTTTTTTAGCTATTTTAAATATTTGTAAAATGGCTTTTGTGTGTGTGTGTGTGTGTGTGTGTGTGTGTGGATAGATAGATAGATAGAAATAATTTTTTATAGCTGTTTTTTTTTTACTTTTTCTTACTTTTGTACTATGAGACATTTTTTAAATTTCATTTGCCTTTTTTATGTACTTTTATTACTTACTATATGTAGTTATACTGTGTCAGACGAGAGTGCACTTTCCACCAAAAAATTAGCATCTTCACAGGCCAAAGTAGTGATTTTTAAACATATTTTTGAAATGAAACGAAGGCAATTTTGTGTGCCGGCGATCCATTTAGGCTTCAGTTGTATGACGCTGTCTTTTGGTTATAATGAGAGGACATACAGTGAACCTTCAATGAATCATTGTAATCTGCTTTAGCCATCCTTTTATTTTTTTTTTACATTTATTCTTTATTATCAACCTCACAAATTACATTACACGGCCGGTACTGGTATCTTGTTACAGAGTTATTGTCAAGAGAAGAAAATAATAGGGACAGAACCGCATATCAAAGCACAGCTGGTTTAGCCATCCTTTTATTTGCAGAATAAAGTTTACTACCTTTTTAGGCCAGCATTAATCTTGATGGTATACATTTTTCGTGTTGTAACGTGTTGTAACTTGTGTGATGAAAATGATGACTGTTTAAAAAAAAACAAATAATAATTGCTTTTCTGAAATATCTGCTTTTCCATTATGTGTGTGTTATTTGCCTTACAATGCTCATTGACTGGATTAAGTGCAGCTTTAAAAGTAATATGCTTGAATCATCCTATGCTTTATGTGGTCACAGAATGAATTCAGTGGAATGAGATGATACTAGAAAGAAATTGTTTTCTGTTTGCAACAATTTTTCACATAGGCAGTACACATTTCTCAGTTTTGTGTTTCTCTGTGAAACAGGTGCAGTGTACATGGATGAGTGTCCAGTGTCACCATCAATCCCGCTGTTTTTGATCGTGTCCGGGGCTGGAGGCCTGGTGCTGACGTTCGTTAATGCCTGCGGCCGGTACGCCGCTCAGTCTTCAGAGGGCAGGGGCCTGGCATGGCTGTGCACCAATGGCATCCTGTCCCTGTTTTTATTGATCTGGTTTATCTTTGGTGAGTGATGCCTGACAAGCTATAGACAAATACAGATGCAAATATCAATGAATACATTGATACAGTTTGATTTATTACATATTTAGTGTTTAGATGCGTGTATATGGGATTAACACCTATTTTTAATCTGACAAAACCTTCAAGAAAAACTCCAGCGTTTTGGGCAAAATATGCTTTTTCCAACATACCCAGACTGAGACAAGATTTTCCAATACCATTTTCACCTCTGTTCGTCCACTGGTTCGGTTCCTAAGCTTAGCATAAATACTTCAAGTCTACTAGAGTCATTAGCCTAGCGCTGTCAAAGTGAAATAATGAACCTTACAGCAACTCTGAAGCTGTTAATGTATCATGTGTGCAACATGGTAATGAAATACATGTTTTGGAATTTTTTTTTAAAGCGATGGTCATTTTAGGAGAAGTTAGAACTAGAACTAGAACCGCTAAACACATAGGCTCAGCAGTTTTAGATTTAGATCCTACCATCTAACTTCTCCTGAAATAACACACGTTTTGTTTTTTTGTTTTTTTTTCCCAATTCCAATTCCAACACGTGTTATCTTCGGTGTTGTTGTAATGTTAATTTTTTTATTTTGACAGAACTAGGCTAATGACTCCTATAGATTTTAAGTCTTTATGTTAAGCTAACATGAAATGCTACCCATTGGAATTGAGTATTCCTTTAATATGTCATTTTGTTGATTCATGGAGTTTTTAAGAAATGTGTTTATTGAGCTTTATATTGTTTGATTGATAACTGTGATAGTCACTAATTACATTCATTTCTTTTCCATCCTCAGGTAGTTACCATGTTTATTCTATAAATCCACCCAACTATAACAAGAACGCCACCGTCCCCAAATACGTCACACAGAGAAGCCACATTCCTGATTTCTCAGAACACGACACCAAGTTCAACTTCAGCTCTCACCCTTTGCCAAATCTCAGTAACAACAACCAGACCTGGACCATGAACCACGACCGCACTCTTATCAACCTGATTCAAAGGATGGCCTTCACAGCTGTCAGCAACGAGACGGTCACAGGCAAGCCAGAGCCAATCCGACCCATTGCTGTTCGACCTTACTGTAACCGAACCATGTACCTGTTTGCCTTCTGGAGCATCACACTGGTCTATATATTGTTAGGTATCGGCCTGTTCATGCTATGCTGTTTTTATGGTTGTTTTAAACTTTCGAATGTGCTTACATTCTGTTTCATGAACGCACAAGATGTGACTGAGTAGTTACTGTAAACCGCGTGCTTGTGCATAGCTTCAGCCATCAACTTGACCCAAGTCAGCTGAGCCGCCGCAAAACACAGAATTGTTTCTCCAAACATGAGTTCAGTTTCAGCATGCAGACCGTAAATCACAACCTTTGATATTTCCATTGGCGTAAACACCGTCCTCTATTAGCTGAGTCAGCTTTCAATTTGAAATTAGACGTAGAGAGTGTGTGCAGACTGCAGGGGGCCACATATTGGACAGCTGCAGGCAACTGGGCAGAATAGACCTTTTTCACAGCAGCTGTTTTGACATGAAATAGAAGGTAAAAACAGGTGTTACTAATGACATTAATTAAGGCTCTGTTCCATTTGAGTGTAGTAGATTCTTTTCAGAGAGCCAGCATGAACTTTTCACAGAATGTCTATGTAGTTCTGTGTCCCCCAATATGGCTGCCGATAACCTAGCAACCACTGATTTGTATATACCAGTGGAAGAGACACCGGTTGCTATGTGTTGATATATGAGCATTACATCAACAAAAACATAATGATTGATACCAGTGCTTACAGGCAGCAATACTGGAAGAAAAAGAACCACACAAACATTCTGTGAAAAGCCTCTATAACAGGACCCAGGCTCTGTTCCTTCATTGATATCATTAATAACACATTTGTTTACCTGCTATTCATGTCAAAATGGCTGCTGGGAAAAAGCTCCCTGTGTTATGTATTTTTTATTTCAGTTGACGCTGTGCATTTGATATTTCAATACATTACATTTTACAAATATAAGCCAGTTTTTGTTTCTGCTCGTTCCTGTCATCTGTTTTACATTTTCTTTGTTGTTTATTTTAGCTCTTTCACAGTTTCAGCGTGTTTGCATAGTGGTGATGTATTTCATTTTTTTTAAAAATCTATTCTATTTGAATCATTTTCAGTGGGTTTCCCGTTTTTATTGTCTCCTTTGAAAATTATTATTCTATTCATTCCTATAAAGCACGTTGTAAGCTCTGTTTTTACCTAATAAAAGCAATTTATTGCTTCAGCAAGGCATCAGATCAGATGTTAATGACTAAAATGGGGACTTTTGACTGCCTGTTGACACACTGTCCAACAGTTTTAAAACTGTTCTGTCTATTTGTAAGAAATCCTTTTTCCGCAATGTGGTGCAATAACTGAATGAATACCATCTTTTAGAACAGGTTGTGTCAGACTGAAATACACAATTTTGTCATCACCTCTTCTAGGTAAGAGGAACTGACTCAAAGAGGCTTGTGAAACAGGAGAAATAACTGGCATCTTAACCTAGGACGGGTTGGTGCAGACAGTGTCTGCGCGTGCACACACACACACACACACACACACACACACAGTTTCATACATACATTACGTAGATAGACAGATAGATCTATTATGTAAAACTTGTACTGAAGTGTATTAATGAGCTTTAGGCCTAACCTACACATAGATATTTTTATTATAGTTTACAAATGTTGGTTTGGCCCCCTCATGGCTTTACTAGATTGCCCCTGTGCGCTTAGAAATGACACTTAAAATGACACTTGAGGTCGCTGTAGTCTGTGGGCAAGGATATGACGAAATGAACAGACAATGCAAAACATTAATAATCAATGAAATCAATACATTGTGTATGCATGTTACATATCTCTGATATATCTTAGGCATAATCTATCTATCCATCTATCTATCTATCTATCTATCTATCTGTCTATTGGCCTCCAGTTGATTTCAAAGGGAATCCCTTGATAAGTCCCATGACGTCACTGGAGACTCTGAAATTCTGCGCAGATTCAAAAGAAACACAAAGCAACTAAGAGATCAATAATGTGTCTGTGACAACAGTAGCTGGTCATGCAAAATTTGCTGCATAAGAACATAACTCGCAGGGTCCCAAGGCGTCCAATACTGCCGCAAAGGGCTTAACATCAAGAGGCAATGATTTTCCCAACCGGGATCCCCTCTTTGGGTAGGGACGTCCCGCACAAAGTAAATCCCACGGTGTCCAATACAGCCGCAAAAGGCTTAAAATGAGAGTCAATGAAGACCTAGAGCGTCAGTGCAGAGGGGTACCTTATTACCTTATTTTCTAGGTTATGTGTGTTACCCACACTCTTAAAAATCCAAGCACGCTAGCTGTGATGCACAAATGACATTGATGGCGAAGATGCATGAACAGGCGGGGAATCATAATTCCTGAATGCTCAGCAATCAAACTTCAAATAGAAATTTGAGATGTACCCCAAGGTGTTAAGGACCTTATATGGTTGTACTCCCTACCACCACTATCAGGCCAACTGTCTAAGAGCAAATATTTTTAAGAAGTTATTTTTGCAAGGTGTCATAATTCACAGCAAATTTCAAACAAACTATATTTGGATTCTTAACATTATCTTTGTATCACTGAGGTTTCCCTTTTGTAACATTTGGCTGTTACAAAAAAGTTCAGGAGGCACTGACCCGTCAACTGAGCCTTTAAAATACAGTTGGATGACTACTGGCAAAATGTCCTGTCACTGAAATGTAGAACTTTTCTATAATAACAGAACTTCAGCCAGAGATGACTGAGAACTGCAGCTCAGAAAATCATCTTGTTCTGTCAAAACAGCTGGAACATGAACCTCCATACCTTCCAATATCAGAGAAACTGGAGGCTTTACTGCTTAAGATCAGGCTCAAGTTGACTAAATCATACATCATATCACACTGATGATTGCAAATTCAATACAACAACTACAAAAAACGGCAGCTGGCATTCATTCCCAGCAAGGTGGATGCACTGCCGACAAAGAAAGGAAAAAGGGTTATGTGGAAGGACCAGCAGACGACACAGCTGGAGAAATCTACGACCACAACCCACCGCACAGCAGGGGGTTAGAGTTAACCTTGTAGTGCACACTGGGATGCAGGGCAGACCCAGACCCTTTTCAGTGAAATGGATTTGATGCACATCCGCCGTTACTCCCCTCACACCCAGCTTCCTGAATCTACAGTGAAAATTATGCAAAGACCGCCTGCTGACCAGCAGACCCAACCTGCTCAGACCGGTGTGAGCCAGCCCGCCCACGATGACGGGGCTGACCAGGCTCCCTGCCGTAAGCAGGCTGCCCGCAGCAACCAGGGCAGTCCCAGACCCTTGGATTTGATGCACATCTGCCGTTATTCCCCTCGCACCCAGTTACCCGGAGTGAGAATTATGCAGACTGGCCACCGGCTGCTGGCCAGCCGACCCACTCTGCTCAAACCGGCATGCCTGCTGAGCCCGCCCATGATGACCGGGCTGACCAGGCTGCCCCTAGCGAGCAGGCTGCACCTACAGTGAGAATTCTGCAAAGACCGCAAGCACAGCAGGTTGTCAGACCCAAGGCCCATGGGCTCACACAGAGGCCCACTGGTCAGCAGACCCAACCTGCTCAGACCAGTGTGCCTGCTGAGCCCGCTCACAATGACCAGGTTGACCAGGCTGCCGGCAGCAAGCAAGCACTTACAGTGAGGATTCTGCAAAGGCTGCAAGCACAGCAGGCTGCCCCAAGGATGCTGCCCACAACAAGAAGGATGCTGCCCACAAGGACCAGCCTGCACAAGCTGAACAAATGGCCTTGGTGAGCAGACTGTGTCAGACATGTGCCTGATCTGAAGAGGAGGAACTCAAAGTACCTCTGGACTTCTGAGGCTGTGCAGAAAAATGTTACAGAGATGGAGCAGCAGCTTGAGAACATCCAAAAACCTGCAGATAGGAATTTGTGAGGATAGGAATTTCAAGCAAGAAAGGGGGTCTGAACAGACTCTTTAAATCCTTTGAGGAGATAGGGGAATCCCTCTGCAAAAAACTTCTGAGCTGCAGGTCCAGCTGCAGGAGATGCACAAGTTGAGAAAGAGGAACAGGCTGTGATCCTGAAAGCCTTGGAGTCTGAGAGAGATACCTTCAACTAGCAGACCCAGGCTGCAGAGAAAAATACGGCAGAGCTTCAGCGTCGGCTGAACAACACCTTAAATGATGCTGAGCAGCAGGCCATAAAGATGAGAGCCTTTGAGCAGGAGAGGGAGGCCCTTCACTTCGAAATCCAGGAGCTGAAGGAAAACCTCAGCAAGCAGAAGGCCCTGAACAACACGGCTGCCAGCAGATCTGCGGCCACCATCCTGGCCCTGAAATATGAGCTGACAGAGAGAGATGTCAGCGAGAATAACGCAATCCTCCAAATGAAGCAGCTGGAGGATGCTCTCAGGCAAGACAAAGAGGAGGCCCAAAAGATTCACAGGGAGTTCCTGGCCTTCCAGCAGGCTCAGCAGGAGAAAGCTGATGGAGACAGCAAGATGATGGCAGACCTGACTGATGCCAAAAAGAAGCTGGAGGACCAGATTTCCCAGTTTCAGGAGGAAAAGACCTGCCTCCTCAAGACCACGGAGGAAACCAAGGACACTCTGGAGAAGAAAGGGCAAGACTGGGCTGAGAGAGAGAGCAGCATGCTGGCCAGGATTGCTGAGCTGGAGAAGTAGAACGCAGAAATTTTGGCAAAGAAGTCCAAGAAGCACGGCCTGCTAAGAAAAGTCTTTGGAGCCCCATCGCCGACCCAGAAGGAGGATAACAAGGAAAAGGATAAAACCACCCAGGAGTCCACTTCCAACAAGGACTGCAGCAAAAAATCCTTCTTCCATTTCTTCAGAAGAAGAACTTGAGCACACCAACACCTGTGCACAGGCATAATGACTTCTAGCTGGCCTTACATGCCTGAAGCAACTAGACAGACTGTTCAATTATACCAGAGGTATAATTGATGAATAAATCAGACCTCTTACCTTACGTTAAACTAACTATTTCCGATGAGGACAACACTAGCATCTTAAGGCGTGGACTCGCTTTAACGTAAGGTAAGAGGTCTAATTTATTCATCTAATGTTAGTATAAATGTTGAACTCTCAATTCAACCCTGACTTTGTTTGATTTAGCACCAAGCGCAGTATCGTTTAAGCTAACGTCAGCTGCCTAAGATGAACTTAAAGCATTTTTTAGCCATCATGCTAACCTATCATTGATGCATTGATGCTATAAATGTAGGCATGTATGAAAACATTACTATGTACAAAACCAACATAAGACCAACACTATACTGCACTGTTCATATATTGAAAATGACAGAAAAATCCCATTAGATCCATATACTCTTTTATTAGGAAAAGGGGGAGACTCCGCACTAAGACATGTACTGACAATGACAATTTCAAGATGTTCACCTCAATATATTGTCATTTAAAATCACTTCCCAGTAATTTTACGGTCATCTCTGTAGTTTAAGCTAGCTGCTGCTAACGGCTGGTTATCTGACGTTTTTTGACATATTGGAAGGCTCGTCATTGAGCAACAGAAGGGACTACAGACATGGGACCAAGTCTTATAAAAATCTCTTGACATGTGGGGGCCATAGATATAGAACTATAGATGCGACATATTCATGGGATCACCGTCCGCCATATTACCTGAATTAGCACGGCTTTGCACCACCTGTTTGGTTTACTAAAAGGACCCAAGAGACCAGGGAGGCTGACATCACTTTCCACACGCCAGCAGAGTAGATGAGAGATTTATTTTTTACATACAGGTCAACCAAAACTACAAAAAGTTAGTGAACTAGGTTACTTTACAGTTAGGTACCAAGTAAGGAAGTTGAGTTCAAGTCAAAGTTATTGCTGATTGCTAGCTCTCAACAGCATTGATCTGTTGGGTAAACAGATAAGTTATAACCAGCAAACATTGTTTTAATGTTAGCTTCGCTAACATAGAGCTCAATGGTAACGTTTAATAACTTAATTACC
>OMLF01050411.1:0-16522 GCA_900302615.1 Holocentrus rufus
CTATTCGCGCGTCGAGATTACATGTAAAGTCAATGCAAAGACACGTTTGGACGCATCATCGCGCCGGGCGATGCGATGAACATGATAACGCGGCGCAATGGACGCGTTGGCCACGAAAAATCGCTTTTTCGTGGCCAATTGCTAACTATAGTGAATATTGATTGATTGAATTTGACAAACCGACAAAACTGAAACTCACCGAGACAGATGGAAAGGCGCTCCGCAGCTGGAATGGAGCGCCGGTAGTTGGTATCCAGGCGGGAGATTCTGACACCAAGCCTGGCTAGCAGGTCTTCAAACTGGGCAACAGTCAGCATGAAGTACCGCTGGAACCGGCCGTCGTCCAGGCGGAGGGTAGCCCGCAGACGAAACTGGGAACTTCTCCAGAGCAGGTACAGTGCAGCGATGGTGGTTATCTCAGCCATGGTCGACGAGAGAATGAAATGGCGGAAGAAATGTTGTTTGGGCGGGCTCGTCGTGCGACGCGATGCCGCGATGAGGCGTTTTTTGGCATTTTGGACCAGCATCAAAACTGGAGCGTGTAGCGCGACGCGATTTCATTTGACGCGCGATTAAATCACGTTCATCGCGTTTGGTGGGTGCACGCCGTGACTCACACAACAACAGAATACACATATGAACATTTTCACATCTACGCACACAGCATCTTGCACAATTAATTGCACATTATTTTTATATTATTATTATTATTTTTATTTTTTATTTATATTGCTATACTTCTATTTTATTGTACTTTTAAGCACAATTTAATGTTATTATTGTTAGTTTTATTATTACTACTGCTGCAAGGGCAAGGAGCCTAAACCAAAGAATTTTACTTTCGTATACTTGTATATTAAGAAGTAACAACAAAGAAATCTTGAATCTTGAATCTATTACAGGTACAGCTCAGTTTGGCTTGGTTTCCGACTGCAAATTTTCAGTAATTTCTTTGCAACTCAGAGAATGTAATGGGTTTACATGCCATTTCTGATTTACTGTAATATCGCAGTTCACATACTGCTTTACAAAGTTCATGATGTCAGTGAACGTTTCAGCCTGCCCCTGCACAGGAGCATTAACAGATTGACAGCTCTTGTCTCTATCAATCATGATCAAACGTATTAAGCAGTCCATTTGGCTAGTCCATTGCATTACCCTTTGTTATAGTAAGCCAAGCCAACCAGCCCGTGAAAATCCACCCCTTCTACAAAAGTAAAAAGAGAAAGCAGATGTTTCTTTCAGAATGTTTTTTACTTTTTTTGCATGAAAATGGTCAATTGAAAATATATAAAAAGATATAGAATGTTGTAATAAAATATCAAATATCAGAACCTTTTGTCCAAATCTTGCTATACTGGTTGAACGCGACTTGCCTGTTTTTCTCACAAATTCCCTCCTGCTCCCTCCCTCACTCAAAGACACACACATGCACTTGCAGATACAGCACCTGTGTGTGTGTGTGTGTGTGTGTGTGTGTGTGTTTCCTCAGTTTCACAGCTAGGGCCCAGTCCCGCAGGAGCGCTGCCTCATCAAGTCTGGTAGCGGGTAGCAAAGGGCATCATCATTAAATTAGTCTCTGATCGCTCTCCCTAAGTAATTATCCCCCTGCCCAGGCTCCTGCAGCATGTCGACTTAATTGATTTAATGGAGTGTGCTCTCTCTCTCTCTGTCTCTCCCTTTCTCTTTCTCTGCCTTACTTCACTTTTTCCTTTGCTTCATGAGCACATTCCTCCTGTCAGATATTAGGATTCAGCATCAGAGTCGATGAGGTAAAAAGTCCTTGTGCTCAAAAATGGACTAAGAAATAAGCATTTTTACTGATCTGGCCACATTTCATCACCTTTTTTATTTTTGGTAGCATTTCTCACTTTTTCATGTCAAGTGCGGCAAAATAATTAGTCCTTAATTGAAAGAGTAAATTTTTGCACACACTGTTGCCATGTTCCATATTTTATTGTAGCTGCTGAAAGGTTGAAAGACCTTCAAACTAGTGAATAATAGCATGTTGAAATCTGAAAAAAGACTTGAAGTCTATAGGAGTCATTAGCCTAGCTCTGTCAAAATGAAAAAATAAACCTTATGGCAGGCCCGAAGCGGTCTTATTTACACAATGTATTGTGTATTTGAAATACATATCATTTCTTCATGCTAAGCTAACTCAAAATGCTACCCATACGAAGTGAACCAGTGGATGTACAGAGGTGAAAAGGGTATCAAACGTCATGTCTCAGTCTGGGTAAAAAAGGGTATTTTGCCCAAAACATTGGAGTATTCCTTTAAAGTGGTAAGGTGCGATATGCTGTTTATTTATTTATTTATTCTTATTCATTGCTGCGGCATTGTGGTTGTGCACTGCACTCCCCAAATACCACTTGTCAAACAATTTGACCTGCTTGTTGGAAGTGGTAGTCATAACAACTATTCTGTCTTATTATATCACATGACCACATTGTAGAGCAGAGTGACATTTTGCAATTTCCTGAATGTGTTGCAGTATGTCACAATTGCTGTGTAGATTTTGCAGCTTGCTCAGAACATAATAAGGGCTATCGTGGGCGTCATTAGGAAATAATTTTATATAAAGCCCCAAGGGGCAAGCTGTTCTGGGGTGAATTTATTTACAGCAAGTGCCACTGACTGGCATTACCAGGTTAAATTTACTATTTTATATCTCTTATGCTTTTATAATACTCATGGTCAAATATAAGATATGCAAAAAAATCCAATTATGTTTTAGTGATCACCAGAACTATCTGTAGGGACCTGGGCCTGGATTTATAAGGGTGAGGTGATGACCTGTTGCAGACTTGATGAATCAAGGTCACTCCTCTGGGCCTGCAGAAGTGATGTGAATCCCCCTCGTTCCTTCATTTCTTACTCCACTCCACCATTATTCTTTTTTCTTTTCACCTGGTACTCTGATGATTTAATCATGGCATTCTAGCTTAGGGACCCTGCCCTGAAAGTGATGTAGTGAATGCACAAGGTCACTGAGCACACTTTAAAAATCAAACAAGCCAGACACACATTTAAATGTTCCAACAAGAAAATCATCTTGATGTTATTTTTCTCTTGGATAGATTTCACAATTTTCTTGAGGAATGTCATAGGAAGCAATGTCAAAACAATTCTTGACATTTGTGCTTTATATTATGTTTACATTACAACACACTCTCATACATACTCATCCTTCTGCCTATGCAGTCTTTGGGGTTAGCAGTCCATTTTATTATTATTTTTTTTTGTTTGTTTGTTTTTAAAACTACAGGTTTATGGGATAATATTTAGCCAAACCTATACTAATGGGTCTCTAATGATTAGAGTTTCTGAGATTTCTGGAACTGCACAAGGCAAAATCGCCAAAACACAAGCACATGTTCCATAAGAATGGGTTGTTTATTATTTTTATGCACAGCACACACCAACCCACCTATTCTGTCAGCCCACTGTCAGATGATGATTATAGGAGTGTATGATAGTCATTGGCATATTGATTTGGCTTGTTTAAAGATTGACTCTGACAAGAGCAGCAGAGGCAGATGCTGGGCTAAGTGGTATCAGCAGCCATGAATATCATATGGCTCAGGGCTAATGCTCGACCTTATTGCTGCTTAATGAACCGCTAAGAGACAATCAGTGCCATTTGCCTACCTCTCTGTGTAGAAAAATGAATCACAAACACAATGCTCCCAGCTAGTTTGTGCTCAGCACTGCTAACGAAATCTCACTTTTCTGTGAGGTTAAAGTACTTCTTAAGAAAATGTACTCCCCTCAGACCAGCATGAGCAACTTAACCAATTGACATAATTAAATGTACAGCATAAGCAAAAACAAGTACATACACACACAGCCTCACACACTACCTCTTTGCTTAGCTAGACAAGATAATGAGGCCCCACTGCAATTATTGCAATCAGATAGGCAGGTTTGGGCATATTCGGCCCTGCATGGTGCATGCTTGCTAACAGAGCATGTTAATTGGCTGTGGCACCAAGACACAGAAAGACAAAAAGCAACCTGAGGGAGCTGATTGAGACAAGGTCTCAAGGGTAGGACACGTGAAGATGGGAAGCCGTAACCTCCACGTCAATCCCTTTATGACTAAGGACAAAATTGGTGCTGGCAGGCAATGCTTAATTTGAAAATTAATGGACCATGGGATTTTTTTTTCTACCACTTAAGACACTTTGCAGCCCCAGTGCTGTTACTTCCGTCCTGTCCTCTCCGCTGCCAGGGTTTTACGACTCTTCCGCTGGCAGAGCACGACCGGATCTTGCATACGCTGCAGTTATTGCGTAGCTAATTTGATTAAATACTGGTGCGTCCTTGTTGCTGGTTGAACAGAGAGGTGCCCAAGCACATCCTGACTGAGATGTGCAGGCTAAACAGTAGGCTGGGCCTCACCACAGAGCCCTGTGTCAGGAGATTCAAGGGTTCACAGCCCATGGCTTTGGCTCAGATAGGGCAATGAACCTTCTTCCCACTTCATTTTACAGTTATTTCTATGGTGACAGCCTCCATAAATTTTGTGGTCAAGTTTATTTTCAATATTATTAATATAATGAAATTCAGATCTCCAATTTTTGTTATTATGCTATGTCCCTGTTGAACTTTTAGGGTGATAGGGATTTTTGATACCAGTAATTAGGTAAACTGCCAGTAATTAGGTAAAGATACTTAAACAATATCACACGAGAGGGAGTGATGTTATACTGTATATCAGCACGGCTGTGATTCGACCTGCGGCCTCGTGCCGCAGATAACCACAGCCGTGCTGATATACAGTATAACATCACTCCCTCTCGTGTGATATTGCTTTTATACAACAGTTCTACCAACAACAGCATTTCTCAAGTTAGGGTCGAAACAGGCAGTAGATTATGATTTGTATAAACATTTTTTCCGCTCCGCCAGCACAAATAGGTCCATCAGATTTGAAGCGACTGAACGGTTGCTAAGCAACACAATTTCCCGACCGCAAGCTAGCTTGCTACTTTGTATAAGTCTACACACTTGCGCAAGCTAGCTAGCAGCTCTGAGCACACCTGGAAGTTTGCACAGCAGTCTCCACGCTATTTTTTCCTCCCTCTCGTCCTCCTCTGAGAAGGGGCAGTAGTCTCAGAGAAGAAAAACAGAAGCCTCGGAATTGCGGAAAGATAAAACTACAATCCAGTGTTAGACGATTGTTTTTTATGCCACTCTGAATCTGCTTAAACAGTTTTGTTACGAATGTATTTTCTGAATTGATATCTGATGAGAAGTTGTGATTGGCACTGGCATTGTGAGACCTTGTGAGAGTTTTGGTTGTAGAGGAGGGCTTGTTTACTGCAGCTAGCTCTCTCTAGTTAGCTAGCTTACCAGCTGGTTAGCACAATATCAACACAACCTGATTTCCAGTACTACATCAGACCGGCACATCCGGGAACTTTGGCTTGGAACACGTTCCCGCCCCTTTCTTGGGGAAAACAAATGACACTTGCCATAGGCTTGTAAAATAGCAGCACTAAATAAAACCAATAGAAAACCGCCAGAATTAAATTAGTTTATGAATGATCTAAAGACACTGACAACTAAATATATGTTCAACCTGCCTGCCATAGAATGAAGCAAGATACATTGAAAAGAACAATGAACCCGGGCCCCAATATAACCTATTCTTTATATAATGTAAGTTACAGGTGGCTATGCATTTTTATGCAGTTATTGGCTACCTTGATTCTGCAAAGTGGATGAGCACACACAGGCTCACCACGACTGTCCTGCCCTTGCAGTATCTGCTGTGGCCAGTGGCAGGAATGGCCAACTTTTACTGGGGGAACCTGGGGTCAATGCCTTACCCAGCAACCAAATACACAGCAACTCTTCTGTGTTATTAATTTTAACCGGTTTATTTAAAGTGTTAACACTATTGCTGTCTACTCGGGATGTGGGATTGTTTTCCCCCAAAAAAGGGTGTGGTGACGAGAGACTACTCTGGATGACCGGTCTGATGTATCTCTTCTTGTGCTTTCATTTGCTAACAGTCAATCAGAGAGCTTTTCTCACCGATGGACTCCTTCACTGATTCAGCAGCTGAATCAACCTGTTGAATGGGTGAGCTGCTGACAAGGGCTGATGGTGGTTTTATTTCTTTTTTCTATTTATTTATTTAATTGTATATTTTAGCACATTTACTATGTGGCACTTATACTTTAAATCACTGCCAATAATTTTCCAAAGCATACCATACTTTTTTTTGACTTTTGAATATGCACACAATTTCTTTTAAATCAAACAAACCTACCTTAAAATCATCAGCTATTCTAACCAGCTAACATTCATGCTCAGGTTGTTTGTCTTTTCTTCAGGGACTATTTTCCAGCAGACATGTAAATTCTTTTGTGCAGGTGTCTCTGCATGGAAAGCATTTCATAGTAATTGTGTGTTCACATGCAAATGGCAATTTGGAAGAAAAAAAACAGTACTTGATATTCAGACAGACGAACATAATTTTGAAAAGCACAAAGCAGCCAAGTCCACATCATCCTTTTCACAATGTACACCTTTCCCTATTGTTGGTGTTCTGATTTATGTTTGTAACACAATAACATGTACAGTAAATGCCATGTTGTCAAGCAGCTAATTTTGAAGTCTCAGATGTTGGCGCTTACCACCAGCATGTGTACATGCAAGAGCTCCTGCAGACATTTCAAGCTGATATGCACATTCAACTCAAAAAGAAAAAAACAAAAACAAAAAAATACCTGGGCATTTTGTTCAATGTGATGCAAGTTTCCAGTCTCTGCTAATTGATTTCATTGATTGACATCCTGCAACAAAATGAATGGCTGCCTGGAAGGTAGGAAAAACACATTCAAACGTCTACAGAAATACTATATGCTTTTGAAAACAGTTGGTAGATGTGAAGTATGTGTGCAGTGTAGTAAATTGGCTAAAAATGCAACAAAAAGGAACATGGCGGGATGCTGTGCTGTCTGATGATTTTTCATATTTGGGTAATGAATAAGGGTCAATGCCAGCTTCTTTGTGTGGTCCACAGGCCCTTGAGAATTCCAGGTGAATCTGTATTAGGCTGTAGCACATTTTTGATGTTTTTTTTGTTTGTGTCATTTTGCCATTATTAGATGGTTCAGGGGCTGTGTCCACACGGCAACCTATTTAGCTCTTGAAGCACTGCAGCTTACTGCTTTGACAGCACCGGGTGAGCGCTGAGAGGAGATGTACGTTTCTACGGAATATGCAGAATCTACACTGTTGTAAAGTGTTGCTTTAGAAACTGTCTGTTTTCGTTTGCAAAGGACAAAAAATCTGGGGGAAGAATCATTGCGGGGGCATCCCAGTGGCTCAACTGGTAGGTTGCATACCATTGATTAATTATCCCACATTTTGGGAAGAATACTCTTTTGCTGCATTACCCAGAAAGAGACAAGATACCATTTTCACCTCTGTACGTTCACTGCTTCTTATGGGTGTTAGCTCAGCATAAAGACTTGAAGTCTACAGGAGTCATTAGCCTAGCTTCGTCAAAGTGAAAAAATAAAACTTACAGCTCATAGCTACACAACTCTGAAGCTGTCTTGTTTACACATTGTATGATGTATTTGAAATCCACGTCTTGGAATTTAAAAAAAAAAAAGTAATAATAATAATAAAAAAAGTCATTTTAGAGGATAGATGGTAAGAACTATAACTGCTGAACGCATATGTTCAGAAGTTAACTTCTCCTAAAACTCTTGTTTAAAAAAAATTTCAATATGTGTATTTCATTGCTGTGTAACACACATAATACGTTAAAATAGGCAAATGACTCCTGGAGACTTTTTGAAGTTTTTCTGATAAAATGGTATCGAAAATTTTGTCTCAGTCTGGGTAAGTCAGAAAAAGGGTATTTTGTCCAAAATGTTGGGAGTATTCCTTTAAGACCTTGTTGCAATGATGTTCGATTCCAGTCCTTTGCTACATGTCACCCTCTCTATCTGCACTGTCTTTCCAGTCTGTCTCTAATGTGCCTATAAAAGCAGAAATGCCAAAATAGGGTACACTGTGAATTGGGGATGATCTGTGGCTATAGTCACTATTCAGTAGTCATGCAAATTGCTAATACATGCACCAATTTTTCTGTCAAAATCAACTTTGCAGTGAATTACCTGTGCAATTATTCTGAATGGCATACAGTTCTTTTTGCGGGTTTGTGGCATTCTGACAAGTATCATGTCATAAAATAAATTTGGCCCTTTGTCTTCTTTTTAATTTCAAAATCTACATCTACATACATACTTTTAACCTGAGTAGGTATTTTCCTCTCAGATTTGTACAGTGCATTTTCATTTTTCTCTCCATTTGGCCACATTCCCTTCATGGAATAATTTGATAGCCTTATATAACAAGATAGCACCTGCAGAATATTTCTGTTGGAATAGTGCCATGGTTATCATCTTCTTTTTAATCTCAAAAGCTACATCTATATACATATTTGTAACCTGAGTAGCTATTTTTCTGGCTTTGAGATTGACCATAACATTTTTCTATTGTAAGAAGTCGCATAACTTTTTTTTTTTATTGGCCCCGAATACCCAGCCATGGAAAGAGCAGGAAAATGAGGAACCTGGAGGTGTAATTACACACTTAAGTAAGCTGAAAGAAAAAATGGAAAATTTTGAAGCATTTTTCCCTTTCAGCAGGTTTGTCATTTTCCTTACAAAATACAGTAGGGGTCCAACATTGGGCTTAATGTGAGATTCAATTGAGGAAAGCTTTATTTTTAACTCAGCTGCAGACTAGCAAAGAAATGGAAATGTTCAGAACCCTTTTCATGTCAGGTCAAATGGATTTCTGAATAAATCTCCACTGAAACAACAAAACATGGGGGTCTTAACAGTATATTCAGCTGCTTAGGAGGAGGGCCGCAGCCCACACATAATGTGCTAGTCTCCTCAAACCTTTTTCTTCATGCAGCAGACAGAAATCATTTTAAGAGTGAACAGACATTGAATGTTTATTTGCCAAACTTGAGACATCAAAGAACTGCAAGCATGACAACCAAAAATTGGTGGTGGGCGAGTGTTCATTTTGTTCATTTTTTTACCCTCCAGCTTAATCTGCCGTGCTTGGCTGGTTTTATTACGTGTGGGTGACATGCAGACATGAGTAATATTAGACTGTAAAACCTCATTTATAATTATTTAATCCAGCTTTCTGGGTCGATAAAGCCAATCAATTTCTATCAGGAGGAGTGCGCCCCCCCTTGTGCAATGATAAGTCGCTTGTGAAACGATGCATAATCTAAACTAATACTCTGCAATTTGAGCTTGGAATTGCGCATTTTACTATAGTGGCTAATGCTTCTGTTTGATGTTACCATAAATTCTTTAGTGCTCTTGCTCTTATGTATTCTGTTGTGTCTGTACCTGCTCCTTTAACTCTGTCTTTCATTGTCCTACTTTCATTATTATCTGCTGTACTGATGTCATTATCTGTCTTATTCTCCTTTGTTCTTTGCTTTCTTTATGCTTTTCATCTTTCTAGCTCATCCTGTGGTCTTTTTTTTCTGTTTTTCATTTCTTTTCTCTCCCTTCTCATTCCACATCATCCTGGCTTTTCCTCTTCCTCTCCCTTCCCTTTTTCTCTCTCCTCAACCTTTTACTGCTGTTGCTCCTGCAGCTCCTTTGCTCCCCCTTCATTATTTTGCAATCTCTCTCTTCCCCTCTCCTCATCCCCTGCCTTTCTGGGTTTGGGATTATGGAATGAACCGTTCTCAAATAATGAGGTGAGTGAGTTGATTCGATTCGCGAATACAATCAAGCTAAGAGAAAATGTCCAGCTGCTGCCTCTTCAATCACACACATAGCACTTTTTATTTTTTTTTATATTTTTTTTCTTCATTGATTCATTAAGTTACTCTGTGTCACCTCTGATTCCTTCTTGAGTCTCATTTATGAAGCAAAATACACAAATATATATAAATATACACGCAAAATAATTTCTCACCAAAAACAGTTGACATACATATTGTGTGTTTAAAGTTAAGAGTAAATTGATTCCTGATACTAAAGTACTACTCTTCAGTCTTCAAATGTGGCTCAGTATATGATTAACCTTCAACCTTTTACACATAGGCCGAGGGAAATATTGATTGTGGCTGAGTACTCATAGTTGTAGGTCAGGGCCACAGGAGGAGGCCAGAACAACTGTCAATGAACTCATCTGCATAGACTATAATGTACTATACTATAGTTTATACTGTAGACTATGAGGCTTTGAATTTGTCCAAGTCACCATCCAAGGCATCTTTGATTTGTAAACTTGTGGGATCTTTATCCATCCTTGGTGGTCTGTTATTATGGAATTGGACTTTAGCCATTACATTACATCAAACGTACCATGAGAATATAAGACAACTCTGTTCCTCTCCAGTGTAATTGCTACATTAGACATTTTTATGTAAGCATACACCTGCCCTTAATGGTCAGGCACCTTCATATCTTAAAGAGCTCATAATACCTATCACCCCATTAGAGCACTGCGTTCCCAGAATGCAGGTTTACTTGTGTCCTACTATCTCCAAGAGCAGAATGGGAGACAGAACTTTCAGCTAACAGGCTCCTCTTCTGTGGAATCATCTTCCAGTTTGGGTTCAGGAGGCAGACACTCTCTCTTTGTTTAAGAGGCTTAAAACCTTCCTTTATGATAAAGCTTATCGTTAGGGAAAGCTCAGGTTTGCCTTGGACCAGCCCTTCGTTATGCTGCTATAGACTGCCGGGGGACTTCCCATGATGCACTGAGCACCTCTCTCCTCCCCTCCTCTCCTTCTCCACCTGTATACATTCATACCCCATTAATTCATGTTACTAACTCAGCATCTTCTCTCTCCTGTAGTTTTGTTCTCTCTCCTCTCTACTTCTATCTCTTTCTGCAAGTATTTCTGCCTCCAGAGCGGTGGAGTCTGGGTTTGTGGTTGCTGTCTCTGTGATCCTCCTCGCTACGCTCACCACTACAATTATTACTACTACACTAAATATTAGTCCTATTGTTACTATTGTCATTTTATATTTCTATTAATACCATTTTTCTATGTATCTCTATGTGGAACACCATAGCACCAGCTCCTTCTTACCAGCTACCAGCTGGCAACGAGCTTGGCCAGTTCCATCTAGGTTTCTGACAGCTGGTACCAGCTGGTACCATCTTAGTAGCTGGTAGGCCCGCTGGATTTTCCAGCGGGCCAAACTTGGGTATGAATCGTCAGAGACAGGTAATCATGAGCATGCTTTGTGCACTTTACCACTGAAGTATTGATGTTCATTGCTTTCATTGGAGGTGCCAACACGTGAAGCTGCTTAGTGCAGCTTTAGCGGCTGCTCACCTGGGTGTCTTGTGTGGTGGAGGTGGATGATGAGCAGGTGAACTCTGACTCAGCCTCTATCAAAGGGAGAGAGATACGATGAGTGACAGAAAGAGAGAGACGGCTGCTAATTAGCAGCTGTTTGCACCATGCTGGGAGGTCAAACGATCTGAGCTACATCACAGCCTGCTAGGGAGGAAGGGAGGAAGGATGGAAGTAATCCTTCACTCATGCTGCTCTGTGGTCCCAGAAGGAAGATCTCTAACCTTTCTCCATCTGCACCACCCCAACACACACCCCTTCCTTCCTTCTCTCTGTCTTTTTCTCTCTGTTTTTTTCCCTTTGCTCTCTCTCCCCTAATCATCATAAGTAATGGGCACCCCCACGGCGTCAGCTGTCTCCTGGCTAGTATTCCTCTGTAGCCAATTGGCATGATCTGTCTGCTTCAACATCCTAGGATGGGTGTGTCAAATAGGAGTAGACACTAAGATTCAACTGTGATGGGTGTTTGAAGATTGATAGATCTTTTTGAAGCTGCATAACTGATACTTTGGGGTATATTCAGTATCTTTAAAGTGTACAATGATGCTAAAAATGAAAAAAAATATTGAGTGTTTCCCAAGAGTTTTAATGGATGGAAAAGATGGTGACAAGGTCTCTGAAACGCCAATTTGACCATGGGCCACAAAATCAAGGCATCTACTGAGAATCTTTTCAGGTCAAAGGCTTCTCTTTCAAACTAACCAGGTACTGGATCTTGCTCATTTTCCACCTTACAATGAAGTGCACAGCTAACAGGCTTAATAAACCCCTAACAATATAAAACAGTGGTCTCTCATCCTTTTAACAATGACTCCTTTAACAATCCCGTACAGAGTCACTTTGCCTTGCTGTTTCTAAGTGGACCCGCTAAGAAATAAGGGATGATTACATTGTGATATAAAGGAGTGGTACTGCTCATTGATTAATGGTCAGAAAGTTATCAGTCAACTCTGTTTTGAAAAGTGCTACAATAAAGGGTTGTATTGTTGTTGATGCCTATTCATGGATGTTATTGATGACAGTTATTTCCACCCAATCACAGGACACTTTACTGAGCAGGAGGACAACCATACCCCTTGGCCAGCCAATAGGAGGGCAGATGGAGGCCGAGCCAAGTTTCAAAATTTTATGTTGGCACCCCCCTCCCATATAATTTCATCCCCTTTCAGCTGGATGACATGGACAAGGTGAATATCTTGGTGCACTCAATCAGGAGCACCAGGAACCGCTACTTTACTGTTCCAGTCATTTGACTGTAACACACCAGAGTTAATCCAGTTTAGACAGCATAGATTTTTGTTCATTCAAAGAATTCATGCCTAGTCAAGATGTGCTCTAAAGGGACAACAAGAGGTACACAGGGTCCTTTTTAGTCTTATACACAATGCACAGAAATCGAGCAGACCAATACTTTTGACAGTTTTGGGAAGACAGTGGTTACAGATTAAAAATAAGCAATGAGAAGTTCTAGCAGGGTGAGGGGGGTTAAAGCTATGTGAAGTCCTAAAGTTCATGGAAGAGATGGTTTCCAGGTAACAGTCGTTCGTCCTACTTACCTTGGGATGCAGCTGGGTTTAGTGTTCCTCAATATTATGTGCAGTACCCCTGGTCTCACCTGTGGAGGGTCCGCTTGTTTTTTGTTTTTGTTTTTTTGCTCTAATCAGACAGGTGACTGCATAAGGGGGATATTGGGAACGCTTATGTACCATTCAATGTTCAGACATGCCAACCAATCAACAGTTCAGACAATATTATAAGAAAGTCACTTTAAAAAAAAAATCTTTTAAGTGTCTTTAAAGGTACACTATGCCAAAAAAAAGTTTCAATTTGAGTGAGAGGCTTTACACTCAACTGACAAAAGTGCGGTGTAAGCATGTAATTTATTCTTTAAGTGAGGCTGACTGATGATGAGAACTATGTAGATTCAACCCTTAAATAAAGTTAAGTTAGGCTAAGTTAAGTTGTTAAGTTCATTCCTTTATTTATTTATGTATTTATTTATTTTTTATGACAGTTCAGTCTAAAGGGTCCCCACTTAACCATCAACAATTTTGCTGATGGTTAATTCTCCTTTAAGTTTAATTCTCCTTTAAGACTAATTCCAGGCATGGATTTCACACCATTTATATATTCTATTTTTTCAAAATTTTGGAAAGGGAACCATAGTGGATTAAAAACAATCTTTTATCAGCATTATGTATGTATGACTGATTTGTGTGTCTGTGTTTGTGCTTAAGTCTCATCCATTTCATAAGAATCACTTTCAGGTGGGAAACTCCTCCTCATCCGAGAGACTTGAGATGATGAAGAGGGGTGTAACTAGAGGGTTTCAGCAATTTGTAAGGAGTGTTGTGTAGTGCTGGAATTCTGATATAGACAAAAAGTGTGCGCAGGGTTCATAGTGGCATTTTGGCTGTTCTTGTCATGCTAGCATTTGTAGGACTTTATTGATTGTTATTTTAAGGATCTGACATTGCTCCCATAATACAGTTATGCTGCTACTATTTTTCTTACATACGTGTTCCAATAGTTATTTTCTCACCTAACATCATATACACCTACTCTTGTGCCCCATGCAGTGAGTTTTCTGAATGCATGCATTATTCAAAAACATGACTTTTTATCCATTTTTATTTATTTATTTATTTATTTATTTATTTTGTCTATTTATGATGATATCAAGTCGATGCACACGTCTACTGCATTACATCATTGCAAGTACTGTAATTGGGGCACTCAGGTGGATCACCGTATAGAGCACTGCCATGTGTTATCGCGGCGGCAGTGCGGGTTTGGTTCTGGCCCACACCCTTTGCTGTGTGTCATCCCCTCTCTCTCCCCATCCTTCCTGTATGTCTCCACTGTCGCTGTCGTGTGGAGCAGAAAAAAAGGTGAGAGTAATTTGCCATTTTAGGCTTTTGGTTGGATGATGAGTGATTGGGCTTTAGAGGTGAAGGAATTTGTGTCACAGTGTAACTGTTTCATTGACATTTAAACAGGAACTCTGGAAAATGTAAAATGGGCTTAACATTCACTGTAATTATCCTTCAACAAATCAAATTCAAGTTCAAGTTTATTTATAGCCCTTGATCATCCTTTACAGTTTCAAAGGACTTTAGAGGCCCCCTGATCTGAACTCTTATGGTGGGCAAGAAAAAATCCTCCCCCCAAAAAACTCAAAATCCAAAAAGGAAACAAAATGGAAGAAATCATGGGAAAGATCACAGGGAGAGGGAAGCCCCTTCCAAGCTGGCCAGGAGTACAATGAGTGCCGTGTGGGCAATTATGAGCTTAAATCAAATCCAGTCAATTGAATGAAAGGAAATCAAAACAAACTCAAAATCAATAACAGATTATAGCAGATATGCCAAACAGAAAAAAAGTATAAACATCACACAAGCAGACAAAGCATAAATCAAAGAACAAGCAACAGGATACACAGCAGAAGGCCTCGGCACAGGAAGACGACCCAGCAAAAGAACACAGATGATGATCAGCCATGGATCTGCAGTGACTGTCAGGGTGAAAGAGGGGAGGACCCACCTGGGAAGGGCTGGACACTCATCTAGGATGCTTATACCCACTCACACAGGACATGCAGGGAAAGGGGAGAACATTAAAGAAAAACAGCAAAAAATAAAAAGGCAATAGAAATTTAGACAGCAGGTCAGGGTTACCCTAAGAACTTGTGTCCATATAGCATTTTTTTTTTCTGGGCACCAGCATCTTTTTTCAATTGTTCCCTATGAGAGAGTGAAAGCAGCAGCATGCGACTCCCTTGAGAAAAAAGTGTCTTTTTCTGAGCAACAGTTTTTGTGCAGGTTTTGTTGAAAATCTCTGAACTTTTCATAAAGGTGCTGGTGTCGTGACTGTCACTCCATTTCAGGCAGCCAATCATATATTAGATGGGGTGGGACTTGCCACCCTGGGACCAAATCGTCAACCAGGTGATAGTTGTAATGTACAACGGCGATTAGAGTAGTGATATGTTGATATTTCCATAGACCTCTTTCACAGCAGCCATTTTGACATGAAATAGTAGGGTAAACACAGGTGTTACTAGTGACAGAGCCAGGGCCCTGGTGTTATTCATGCTGGCTCACTGGAAAGACTCTGCTACGCTTAAATGGAATGGAACCTTAATTAATGTCATGAGTAACACCTGTGTTTACCCAACTATTCATGTCAAAATGGCTGCTGTGAAAAAGGTCTGTATTATTGTCATAGACACAGAACCCATGTGCAGCGTTTTTTCTCTCACCGCACAAGTGCTTCCTCAGTGACCGACCGCAATCAGTGCGGGTCGGCTCCACGACATCCCCCAACATCATCACCAACACCGGAGCCCTACAAGGTTGCGTTTTGGCCCCGTTCATTTTCACACTCTTCACCAATGACTGTACCAGCCCTACACCCACGACTAAATACCTCAAATACTCTGACGACACTGTTATACTTGGACTCCTCACAGACAATAACTCTCTTACTGACTATAATGACTCCATCTCCCACTTCTCACAATGGTGCCTGGACAGCAGCCAGGCACTCCTCATCCCCCCCTACACATCCAATGAAGTCTACAATAATGCCACTCAGAACCCCACCCCCATCTACAACGAGACAGTAGAGGTTGTAGAGAGCTACAAATACCTTGGACTGACCCTGGACAACAAACTGACCTTCAATCAACACATCACCGACATCCATAAACGCAGCCAGCAAAGACTCTCTGCCATCCGTAAACTGAGAGCCCTCTCTGTAGCCCCTCACCTCCTCCTCCTGCTCTACAAGAGCATTATCCAGCCCATTCTTCTCTACTGCTCCCCCTGCTTCTTCAATCAGCTAGATGTCCCCAACAAGAACAAACTCCTCCGTATCTCCAACACCGCCTCTAAGATCATTGGACTCCCTACCCCCAACCTCATAGAGCTCAATAAGCAAGCCACTCTCCATAAAGCCCTTACCATAGCACACGATCCCAGCCATCCCCTCCACCAATACTTCACCTTACTCCCCCTAGGCCGCAGATACAGAACCCTGACCTGGAGACGGGTCAGATTCAAAAAAAGCTTTGTCTCACATGCCATCTCACTCCTAAACAAAGGACAATAACCCTCCTCATTGTGTGTATATGTC
>OMLF01050412.1:0-25510 GCA_900302615.1 Holocentrus rufus
AAGTCTAATATCACCGACTTCAAGGAGACAGTGGACTCACAGCATGAGAGCGCGGTGGATATTCATAGGTGCTTGTTGAATTCCCAATTGGCGCAGCTATGGCTGACTGAGTCTTGTCAGAAGCTTCCGACCACGAGCCTTGCAGTCTTCAATCTCAGATAATGAATGGATTTATGCTCCACTGCCATGCTCTAGGTTGTTGTTCTTTTTTTTTTTTTCGCTCTTTGATGGGGGCTCAGAGGCTACAACAAATTGTTAAACTGTCTGAGGGAGTTGTGACGCCAGAAGCCGGGGCTGAATCAGCAGGCTGTTTGGGAATCAAATGGTGTTTGAACCTTGATTGATGTACACAGACAGGCGCAATTTATGCACATACTAACTCTTATCTCTGCCTTACCCTTCAGGTCACCGTGCTCTACGTTTCACCCACATCTGCTCATTTTATTGAATCCATAATGACCTTGCTGGGGTGAAAAAAAAACGGTTTAAAAAAAGGTAAAAAACAATCATTTGCTGCAATTTGAATCCACAGTTTGCAGAGCAGCTCATGCTAGCCAACCTCTGTGTGAACTGTCCCTGAAGTGACGTAATCGACCCTGGTGTATGTTATCTTAAATGTTAAGTTGTTATAGTTGCCCGCTGCTACCTCACAACACAGGATAGCGATGCCTGAAGCTGTTTTCCTACTGCCCTTTCAGAGTAATTAATAATTCTTACTCCCTCATTGTGTCTCAGGGACAGATTCACAATGACAGCCAGGGAGGGGCAGACGCCTCAAAGGTCATGTTATGGACCGCCATGGATACTGTGGAAGTGTGTTGGTCAAAACAGAGACTGGGCACAGTGCGTAAAAACTTTGTCCTTCAATGGAATGGAGTGTTTTGAGGTTCACTGTAGATGTGTTTACACTGCAAAAAAAATCTCCATCTCAACAGGTTGTTTAGTCAAAGTCCGGTCAGCAGGAAGATCTCCAGCTTTGGCTACAGGCAGGAGAAGCGAATACCTGAGCAGCAGGATGATCACAGTGTGAAAGGGCCCTGATTCAATTGTGCACTGCACGAACAAGTCATTTAATTTTGTTTTTCTTCAAGAAAATGAAACAAAATCTACCAGTGGGATGAGATAATCCCACTTGTTTCCAATGCTAATCAACTTGTTTCCAGAAAGTGTAATTTTCTTGATCCTAAAGGGTTAATCTGCCTCATTCTGCCTTGTAACTTGTTTATATTCATGCCACTCGCAGATTTTTTCACTGGTTTTAATAAAAACACGATTTTAGCACTGGATGAGATTAAATTTCACATTAAGATGGAGATTATTGCAGTGTAGTTTCCTTCAAATCCATATAGCAAATGCTGTTTGAATGCATGCTGCCATTACAAAGTTTAAGGCATGTTGCAAAAGAATACATTCCTAATCACTGATCACCTATTGCAGGATAATAATAATCGTTTTTTGTTTTGTTTTGTTTTTTAAGTTTTGTCCAGCTTGCACATCTCCTTTACATAACATCATTTCAGATATTAGGTCTTGTTTAACCACCTTTAGCCACTGGCCACCATAAATGTTTTCCAGTATGAATAACAACTTCTACAGACAGGAAGATTGCCAAAGACAGATAATCCATCACAGCAGACATGATTAATTTGGTTTTGTCACTTTCTCCGTTTTATCATTATTTCATTGTGCCTGAGGTGAGTGTTCTCATATCAGTTACACATTGCATTATGTTCTGCTTATTGCCAGTCCAGACACCCACAGGAAGAAATGGACGTCTCTGCCAGGAAATTATCCCTCCAAAAACATTTCACCTTACAAACTTTATTATCTTCTGTTTTTGTTAGCTAAGATAGTATTTGATTTGAAGCTTGGTTTGACGCTACAGAGTTTGTTTTCAAAATGACAGAAAATTAGTTGAAAAAAAAATCGAATTGCACACATTGCAAAATAATTGGCGGAAATGTAAACTGTAAACATTATGTAAATGAGCATGCCCACCGTGAGTTGCAGAAACTATTTCCCAAAAACCACCCAGCAACCTCTGCTGATATTTGTTAGCCATATTAGGAAAGCAGCAGCACTGCAGAGAGACATTTCAGTCAACAGATATCATAACTTTTACACAAGCCAAGCACTTTTCTGGAGAAAATCCTGACATCCCTGTCAAATGCTCAGTGGGATGCATCGGCTGGCTACTTGTAAACCTCATATCTTAAAAACACAGCTGTCCTTGTTTGACACAGGACATCAAGCTGCATCATACAGCCCCTCTAGACAGCCATCTACAGATCTATGACACATCCGATTTCCCTCCCTCCTCCTGCCTCCACAGTCAAACTGCATCAGGCCTCAGAAAACACAAGGCCATCAATAAATAAAGAAGAAAGCAGGTGGTAGTGAGAGGGCGAGTGTCCATCTACTTTGCTAATGTCTCTCAACAACTTCAGATGGATGTCTATTTTTGGCAGTATTCCTATTTAAAACTACCCACACACACTAGATGAAAGGGACTGTGCATGTGTGTGTTACAGGGTGGTGATGAAATACTTGTAAAGGCTTTACATGGTCTTATAGTACAAAAAATATAACTGTATTCTGTTCTGTTACAAGAAAACATGATGTATTCTGCTTACAGATAGAGATAAAATGTGAAGATTAGTTCTAGGAAAACTGTTATGATGAAAATGAGAAACTCTGGAGGCCATTTAAAGAGTGGCAGGTGCTCTAGATCATGAACTGTTGTTGTATCATGAACTGGAATATTTCACTTTTTCCTCTTCTGTGACTTTATACCTCAGTCTGAAACTAATCACGACTGGGTTTGGGTAATCCTTTTGATTACTTTACTGATTTTTAATTTACAGTTTTTAATGAGGCAACTAATGGAAGACATTTTCAAAGTCAATTCTTGTGTGTGTGAGAAAGAGAGAAAAGAGGCCAACTGGCACATTCTGCTTTGTCTCTTAACTTGAAACAGCCATTCTCTCTGGCTGAAGATGCCAAGTGCCAAATCATACCACTTTATACTGTGTGTTTGTGTGTGTGTGTGTGTGAGAGAGAGAGAGAGAGAGCGAGCGAGCAGTGTGCATGCATATGTGCAGATGTGGGTGTATGTGTGTGCATGTATCACATCCGTTGGACTGCTTCAGCTCAAGTTCCTAAGCCCTATTATTATCATGCCAAGGTCAGATGAGTGGGCGATTTAGCAGAGGAAAACAGATACGAATGATAAATGAAGCAAGTTCCTGCATTCTCATTGACTGGGCAAGAGATGTAAATGGCTGTTTGCTTAACGTTGCGCAAAATCATCTGTCTTCTCCTTTTTTCTTGAATCCTGCCCTTCTGAATCTCATTATGTCTGTTGAGCAGAGCTGCTGGAAAATAAAGGAATACACTGCACAGTGATCCATTGCTGCGAAAAACACATCAACAGAGGGCCATCATGAAAGCACGACCACCCACCACTAGGGAGATAAACCCATTTACCACTGAATGGCTTTGAGGCAGTTCCAATAAGGGTGGGGAGTGTGAGTGTGTGTTTTAGAGAGAGAGAGAGAGAGAGAGAGAGAGAGAGAGAGAGAGAGAGAGAACTGCATTAGATCTATAGTATTTTGTGGTCTTTTGGTTGCCATGTTGGTATATGGAGAATCAATACCAAATGTGAGTTAGTCTGGATCTGCTACAAAATACTGTGTGGTGGTTGACGTCACTTATGTGCAAAATTGGCCCCGGTTTAGAAAACGTCATGCCTGCATGTTATAAACTTTTGTCATAGTGTTATTCTATTCAAAAGCAATCATGCCCATGGAACATTTATAAATCCGTGCTCCGATGTTCGTGCACGAAACTCTTTTAAGTTCGTGATGACACATACGGAAATTATGAATAACCGACCATTATAATAATGTCTTTCGTGCAGGCTGAATTTTATTTGGCATATTAACTCTCCATAAATACGACCTATCCAATGCAGCGCAACACTCCACTAAAAAGAGTTTTATTAAAGAGCGATTGGGCTGTCCATGCTGTCACGGGATTGGGCGACAGACGCGCAGTGGGCGGACTTCAGTTCGTTTCTGACGTTGGTGATTTGTTTTTGCTGGAAAGGGGCGGGTTTATTGGTGTCTGGGCCTCTCATTGGATAGAAAAATCAACAGAGTCTACGTTTGATTGGTCCCCTTTACTCGGCGCGAGAAGATTGCACAGTTTCAAATTTTCAAAAAGGAACCAGACTGGTACAGGGACTTAACACTCGGACCGTAGTGTAAAGTTAGAAGTTACTAGTATAGGTTAGGGAAAACCTTGTTGTCAACATTATTGTTTGTATCTTTAGTTTCAGGGTTTCGACAATAAAGAAGAATGGCTCAAGTGGAACCACTGAAGGTAACGTCACTTAACTTTATAATAAGGACCGACAAGGGTATTAACGTTAGCAACGAACTGTTTAGCTAACAGCAGCAGCTATTTAGCAGATTTAGTAGCACATAGTGACGGTGTTTTAAAAATTTTAAAACGTGGGGAAAAAAATGCACCGCTGTTAATGCAAACATCCGACAATGCTTTTCAAATAGGCACCAACGTGTTGCGAACCAAAACATTGGCATTAACGTTACAGGAAGTGGTGTCTCATCTACTAACGTTCGTTAATGATGAATTATCTTCTGTTTTTGTGGTTAACGTTACGGATTGATTCTGGAAAGAGATCTGACATTTGAACAATGCGATTTGTGCCGACAGTTGCTGCGGGACTGTAAAAAAACTATAGCAAAGTTACACATCACGTGCCGAGACCCCCTTGTCCAGGGTTGGAGTTATAATCTGAGCTTTGTGGGGGTCTCTAAAACAACTAACTAATGGCAGAGATAGCTGAATGACTGACTGAATAAATAAATAAATCATGTGCAGTTTCAGAGAGGGAGAGAGAGACTTTTCACTGTGCCCTACGTGGTCCAAACATTTTACACAGAGCAGCCCACACTACCAGGTTTGCAGTCGACCCAATCGGCAGCAAAAGCCTTTTATTCGCCGGCATGATAATTTTGTACAAACGTTACTCTGCTACAAAAGTAATTTTGGCTGATTCTTCCATATTGGTTTGAACGTTCACGACCCCCGAGTCGCTCTCAACAGGCAACAGGCATGACGTTACTGCGCATCGTTGTGGCCTCGTGGTGAAGTACAGCCTTCATCCACAAGAGAATCTAGTGCCTAGGTCTTTTTTATAAAATACATTTCTTTTACCTTATTTATCTGTAATATTTATTATTTTGTTTAAAATGCTTTGTTTTAACGTTACTTGTGATTAAAACGATGGTTGTTGTTAATGCTTTATTAGCGACCCCCACAGATGTATGAATTTACTTTCTTCATGAGAGCCCAGAGCCAAGCTAGTCTACTCAGTAGCCAGTAAGATAAAAGCTTCCCCACCAAACAGTGTAAAGTCACAGTAATAACCTTATTGGACTGTATCAAGATAGTGTGAATCCCTGGTGACATGTTTTATGGAGATGTAGAGGATTTAACTTGGCACATATGTAAAAACTACATTGGGTGTAAGTAAAGCATTTTCCACGCCATGTAAGTTAGTGGGCTGGAGGATTGTCCAAAGAGACGGCAGCCAGGGAACACGGGTTCAAGCCCTTATGTCAACAAGCATCTCTGCTGAAGTGTCTTGGGGCAAACAGTGAATCCCCACCACCTTCAGGGGTGCTGTACTGTGGGTGACCTTTGCTCTGATTTGCTTGTGGAGGGAAGTTGGCTGGCTGAGACTAATTAAGTTAGGGCTCCTGCTGAAATCTTAACTGCAGTTGAAGAGACAATGCACCAAAAAGAAACCCTGTCTTGTTTATTTGCAACAGAGCTTGTTTGAGAACAAGCCGGTGGAGAAGACGAAGAAGGATTCTAAACGGCTGTCAGTGGAGAGGATCTACCAGAAGAAGACGCAGCTTGAGCACATTTTGCTCCGACCTGACACCTACATTGGTTCTGTGGAGCCTGTCACTCAGGTAAAAATTCAGACAGCAGTGTTGTCGTCTCTGAAATTGATGGCTACATTAAGTTACCTTTACTGCTTTCAGTTTGCAGGCAAAACTCACCGAATATTGGATATTTTGCTTTTATTGCAGTGTTGAGGGAAGAAAACAAATGGTTCATCTTGTAATCACTCTGTTGACTTCTCTTCTCAGCAAATGTGGGTGTATGATGAGGATGTTGGACTGAACTGCCGTGACGTGACATTTGTACCAGGGCTCTACAAGATCTTTGATGAGATCCTCGGTGAGTAAAAAGCCACAGAAAACACATTTCCTTGTGTTTATTTGTGTATGAGGTTAAAAAGCAAAATTTCAGCCATCTCATAATAAACCTACCAGACTATGATGCAGCATTTTGTTTGTTTCTCTGCTTACAGTGAATGCTGCTGACAACAAGCAGAGAGATAAGAACATGTCCACCATCAAGGTCAACATTGATGTGTAAGTATGAAATTATTGTGGGCCCATTTTAAAAATTAAAATATCTCAGCCTGCCTCGGTGTCCCTTTGCTTGCATGAAAATGGCCAACTGCCAGGATTACCACAACAGGATATGATGTGTGCTTTTTCTTCCCCCCCAGTGAAAACAACATCATCAGTGTGTGGAATAACGGGAAGGGTATCCCTGTGGTCGAGCACAAAGTTGAGAAGGTCTTTGTGCCTTCCCTCATCTTCGGACAACTCCTCACCTCAAGTAACTACGATGATGACCAGAAGAAAGTCACAGGTAAGACATTGGGGAAATCGAAGATCTTATTTATTTTGTTGTTAAAGCCATTCTTAAACAACACAATAAGGTATATAAAGACATATACTTGGTAAAAACAAACAAAAACAAACCCTTCAGTCATTTTTGGTGTGAAGTCTTATCTAGAATCATAACCAGTGTCTTTACCCAAATGTTTGTTCTCCAGGTGGACGTAATGGATATGGTGCTAAGCTTTGCAACATCTTCAGCACCAAGTTCACTGTGCAGACTGCCTGTAAGGATTCTAAGAAGACTTTCAAGCAGGTGGGAAGGAGACTGAGCTACAATTTATTCCTGTCTGATCATTTTAACCTGTAAGGGCCAGCTCTGACTTACAGTATTTTCCCCCACAGACCTGGTATGACAACATGGACAGGGCTGGGGAGTCCCACATCAGACCCTTCGAAGGAGAGGAATTCACCTGCATCACTTTCCAGCCAGATCTGTCCAAGTTCAAGATGAGCATCCTGGACAAAGACACAGTGGCTCTCATGACTAGGCGTGCCTATGACATTGCTGGATCCACTAAGGGTGTTCGCGTATACTTTAATGGCAAGAGGCTGCCAGTAAGTTAATGTGCCGTTTCATTTTACTTTTATATATTCATTATTGATTTGTTACAGATATTTGTATATTTTTGGGAAAGGGATGCAAAAAAGACATTCCAGCTGTCAGTAGTGATTGCATCAGGGAGTAGGTGTGTTTATCTTGTGAAGACATAATGCTAAGACATCTTCTCTTTTTATACTCCAGGTGACAGGTTTCCGTAGCTATGTGGACATGTACGTGAAGGACAAGGTAGACGAGCTGGGTGGGCCTCTCACCGTGGTCCATGAAGTGGTCAGCGAGCGCTGGGAGGTCTGCCTCACCATGAGTGAGAAGGGCTTCCAGCAAGTCAGCTTTGTCAATAGCATTGCCACCACCAAGGTAATGCCACGATGTATTAGAAATAGGTTAATATACTGTAGTGTATTTATTGACTGTCTATAAAGACGAGCGTGGGGTAGTTGTGACCTCCATGCAACACTAATTAAAATTGTAATTGAGTCCACAGCCTGTAGGAATAATGAGTACCAATTTTAATTTTGTCCTATTTTGACAGCCTTGTTTTGAATTTACCTCTTCAAGCAGCCATAAAGCTTCTTGGGGGTTGACTGAATTAGCAGGCTGTGTTCCTTTGGCAGCAGAATACAAGCTTGGCAGCCGTCCCGGCTACTTTGTGTCACTGAGATTAAGATTTATGAGAGCGTTCTGTGAATGGGATCTTAAGTTTGTCCTCTGCACCCCAGGGAGGGAGGCACACGGACTACGTGGCCGATCAGTTAGTGGGCAAGCTCATTGAGGTGGTGAAGAAGAAGAACAAAGCTGGGGTGGCCGTCAAGCCTTTCCAGGTACAGTTCCTTTACTCTAAACACACATCCAGCTTCTATTGCTCTCATGTGCTTTATAATAAAGCTGCATTGGCACGGTTACATTTCTACCGTAGTTGCTGGAATTGAAGTGAAAAGTAGAATTGAAAAAAGTGTCTCCATTTGCAGGGTGAATAACTGAGCATTCTCTCTCTCTCTCCATCCAGGTGAAAAACCACATGTGGCTGTTTGTGAACTGCCTCATTGAGAACCCCACCTTCGATTCTCAGACCAAAGAGAACATGACACTGCAGCAGAAGAACTTCGGCTCCACCTGTCCTCTTAGTGACAAATTCATTAAACAGGTGCAAACGAACATCCTTTGACATTGCAGACGTCCACTCTGAGCAGCGGTCGAATTGAGCACACCATGACCTCCTGTTGTCGTCTTTGTATTCCCTGCAGGCCATCTCCTGTGGGATTGTGGAGAGCATCATGAACTGGGTGAAGTTCAAGGCTCAGTCCCAGCTCAACAAGAAGTGCTCAGCTGTCAAACACACAAAAATTAAAGGCGTGCCAAAACTGGATGACGCCAACGATGCAGGTATTGTATACCAAACTCTTCGGATGTTTTTTCCCCCAAATAAAGCCCAGTTTTAAACGAGTGACAAAAATGTGATTTTCATGTCTGCTGGCAGGTAGTAAGAACTCCACAGGCTGCACGCTGATCCTCACGGAGGGAGACTCGGCCAAGACACTGGCTGTGTCTGGGCTGGGCGTGGTCGGCCGGGACCGCTATGGCGTCTTTCCTCTCAGGGGGAAAATGCTCAATGTTCGGGAGGCCTCACACAAACAGGTTAGGCCGGAACAAAATGCTTAGACTACTGCAGGAATATGCAACTTATGAAAAGAAACAACAATAAAAAAATGAACTAGAAATGTTCAGCCAAAGAGGCAGCCATCATTAGACTTATGTGTACCATAATCAGACAGTAGATCTGAACATAGAAACAATAACTTTTCTTGCAATTTACCTTTTTGTATCTGTCTTTGTGTCTGAGCTGCTGATCCTCTGTTACCCACTAAACTACATCATAAGTGTGACAGAGTGTAAATTCTTTGGCTTCCCCTGTCAGATTATGGAGAATGCTGAGATCAACAACATCATCAAGATCGTCGGTCTGCAGTACAAGAAGAACTACAGCGACCCAGAATCCCTCAAGTCGCTGCGCTATGGCAAGATCATGATCATGGCAGATCAGGTATCAACATGCAACCTGTCTGTTGCATTTAATTTTTAACCTCTTCTCTTTTGACTTTTACACTTTTTATTCTGTTTTACTGTTCCTTCTTATGCAGATTGTAAAACACCACAACCTCTGCTTTTCAACAATACTGACCATTTTCGAGTTTTGTAGCTGAATTCAGTCGTCCAATTCACTCGTTCAAGTTAAAGCCTAATTCTGTTTTGTGATTTTGTGAATAGGATCAAGATGGCTCCCACATCAAAGGATTGCTGATCAACTTTATCCACCACAACTGGCCGTCTTTGCTGCGCCACAACTTCCTGGAAGAGTTCATCACCCCCATCATCAAGGTACTCAGTCCTCTTTGGTTTACAGTGGGATGTTACCCCTAATTATGTCCTGGTAAATTCATTTCTGTGCTTTATTTCTGCTCTGTCAGCCACTCATAAGAAACCAGCATTTGTTCAGAAGTGCTGTTCTGTTCACAAATTATATGGCTGGAAAATGAGTGGGATATCTGGTGAATTTTGTGAATATAATAGACAATGTGGATTGTTTAATAAGACTGCCATCTAGTGGCCTAACACTGAAACACAACTAAATGGCATCTGAAAGTGATGCAGCCTTTCCTGCTCTTTTTAGAGACAGTGCCACCCTTCATATCTTAAACAAAAAAATATTATATTATGTTGGATGATATCATGTTTTTGCATTGACCATTTTGTCTGTATCACATATGGCAGGTACCTAAATAACAAGAATAAAATGTGAAATAATGCTGCAAACTTTCTTCTGTTTAGGCCACCCACAAGAAAAATCAGCTGTCTTTCTACAGTATCCCTGAATTCAACAAATGGAAGGAAAGCCAGCAGACATTAAAATCGTGGAAAATCAAATACTACAAAGGTTTGTCTCAAACCCCTGTGTGGTAGTTCAACAGAGCAAGTAAGCCACCAGACATCAGACCTGACCCTGATGACATCATATTGTTGAGTCTGTGAGCACATTGCCGTATCTAACGGGGTCTCCTTTTTGGCCTGCATGTCTCCAGGTTTGGGAACTAGCACGTCGCAGGAAGCCAAGGAGTATTTCTCTGACATGCAGAGGCATCGTATTCCATTCAAGTACTCTGGACCTGCAGACGATGAGGCTATTACCCTTGTAAGATGTCTTCCATCTTTTCCAGTCTATTCCACAGTCCTATTTGAATTTAACTAAGAAACAGTCTAAGTTTTTGAAATTCATTGTAGGCAATTGGCTATCGAGGGATTTATCATGAATGCAACATGAACAAATTTTAATTCTTGACCAAAATTACAAGCAGCCAATAGTAAAGTGTGATATTATTAATCATTATGTATTAGTAACTATCCCAATGCCCACAACAATGAATAGCTTAACAATTACAGTATAATAAAAGCTATTTCCTGGATATTTGCCTTTTTGTCAGCGATTTGTCCATTAATGATTCTTCTTCTGTCATTTTCACCCGATCAGGCCTTTAGCAAGAAGAAGGTCGACGAGCGCAAGGAGTGGCTGACCAACTTCATGACCAACAGGCGCCAGCGCAAGGAGCACAACCTTCCTGAGGTACGTCATCAGTTAACTCACACAGAGTCAAGACCCTGGAAGGTTAACTGTTTGCTCTGTCACTGTTCTGTCGAGTCTCTTTGTATTTATTGCACGATCTCTGCACAGGAGTACCTTTATGGTGAGACCACCAGGTCTCTCTCCTACAACGAGTTCGTCAACAAGGAGCTGGTGCTCTTCTCCAACTCTGACAATGAGAGGTCTATCCCCTGCTTGGTGGATGGTGAGTAGTCCAGTTACAATCACCACCATCTAATAATTGTGTGTTAGCTATAGGGATGGATATGTGCTTATTCTGTTTGTGTGTACATGTTTCAGGTCTGAAGCCAGGCCAGAGGAAGGTTCTGTTCTGTTGCTTTAAGAGGAATGACAAGCGGGAGGTGAAGGTGGCCCAGCTTGCTGGGTCTGTGGCTGAGATGTCTGCCTACCACCATGGAGAGGTGAGATGATTTCCCCATCCTATAAACTGCAGGCAGTTTTGTCAGTAATGCTGATTTGATCACCTCAACTCTCTGTGCCTTGTCTGTTTTTGTCCAGGTCTCTCTGATGATGACCATTGTTGGTTTGGCCCAGAACTTTGTGGGCAGCAACAACTTGAACCTGCTGCTGCCTATGGGTCAGTTTGGAACCAGGCTGCACGGAGGCAAAGACTCTGCCAGCCCTCGATACATCTTCACCATGCTCAGGTCAGCAGGAAGTAGCCGAAAGATAGCAGATACATTGTCACACATTGAATACCAACTAAAACCCTCATATTCTGTCAAGAAAGTAGGGATTACAAGTGGGACTGGGGGGTAGTTCAGTGTTGTTTATCAACTTTAAATAGGAACATGCCATGATGAAATAATGAAGTTATGGTGATAAACAATTCAGTTTTTCAGTTAAAATTTCTCACAAAAAAGCCCTAAAGAAGCTAGGGAATATTATATGAAAATTTAGTTTTATCATGCAGTTCAAAGTGAACATCAGTTTGACTATTTAACGTGATTTTGCTTATGCTGGAGGTAACGTTTATGATTATTGTTGTGGTGTTAATTTTGCCTATGTCGCACATTATTGCCCATCCTTATTTGACATGTATTTTTAAATTCAAAATCAGAAACAGGAAGTTTTGTCAATCATAAATAACTAATACAGTTAGTACTGGTACAGTATTAAAACGCCATGAGTGTATAATTTACTCAGTGATTCACTTCATATTTTCCTTCTCTGCAGTCCTCTGGCTCGTCTTCTCTTTCCACCTGTGGATGACAACCTGCTCAAGTACAACTTTGATGACAACCAGCGTGTGGAGCCGGAGTGGTACATCCCCATAATCCCCACTGTGCTGGCGAACGGCTCCGAAGGCATCGGCACAGGCTGGGCCAGCAAGATCCCCAACTACAACGTCCGAGAGATCATCAACAACCTCCACCGCATGCTGAAGGGGGAGGAGCCGGTTCCCATGGTGAGGACAGGAAATTTCTGTTGTTGGTTGGTTTGTGGTTGTATATTATCTTGCGTCTTCAGGATGTGAACTAAAGATACACAACTAAACTAAAGATGCACAAATATTCTTTTTTTTTTTCTCTCCTGCAGCTTCCAAACTACAAAGGCTTCAAGGGTACTATTGACGAACTGGCATCCAACCATTACCTGAACAGCGGAGAAGTGGCTATCCTTGACTCCACCACCATTGAAATCTCTGAATTGCCTGTAAAAACCTGGACCCAGGTTAGTGCTGAATCCAAACTCCACCTCTTTTGGCTCTAAGGAGCGTGTTCATTCATTCACGTTCATGCTGTTTTTTCATTTATCAAAGAACATTCTGAGATCAATGTTGTTATCTCTTTTGATTCTCCCCTCTGCGGTCTAGTCCTACAAAGAGAGCGTGTTGGAGCCGATGCTGAATGGCACAGAAAAGGTCCCCGCTCTGATCACAGACTACAAGGAATACCACACTGACACCACTGTGCGCTTTGTGGTCAAGATGACTGAGGAGAAGCTGAGAGAGGCCGAGGCTGCTGGCCTCCACAAAGTCTTCAAGCTGCAGAACCCGTTCACCTGCAATTCCATGGTAATAGCTGCTAAACAGGACATGAAGAAAGGAGACACTTGTTTTATTTGCTTTTGTCGGAGAATAACATTTCTTTGAACAGTTCTCAATCTGAGCATCCTTGTTTTTGTTTTGTAGGTGCTGTTTGATCATGTGGGCAGCCTGAAGAAATATGAGTCAGTGCAGGACATCCTGAAGGACTTCTTTGAGCTCAGAATGAAGTACTATGTGCTGAGGAAGGATTGGCTGGCTGGCATGCTGGGAGCAGAGAGTGCCAAGCTCTCCAACCAGGCCCGCTTCATCCTGGAGAAGATCCAGGGCACTTTGGTCATCGGTCAGTAAATCTTTCCAAACACGTTAATGACTTCTGATTAAAGTAAAAACTTAAATTTTTAAAACAAAAACAAGATAAACATGTTGCATATGTGCATTGGTACTTTTGTCATTTCCTTGTGTTTGTATTCATTAACATATATGAGCTGCACAAATGTGTGTAATTATGTTGCAGTAATGTCTAAATATTTCCAATATCATTCACAATGAAGTATTAATCAGAAATGTGTAGTTTACAATTTCATTCTTCAGATTAAAATAAATAATTGAAATTCACATTATCTATCACAATGATTGTGATTATTATTCTAGTAATCATGCAGTCCTAAAATGTATTGACTTTGTTTAAATTATGTGATCTGTCTGTCCACCCCCAGAGAACAAGCCAAAGAAGGAGCTGATCCGCATGCTGCAGGAGATGGGCTACGACTCTGACCCAGTCAAGGCTTGGAAAGAGGCTCAAGACAAGGACACCAGCTTGGTAGGGTTCAGCAGCTTTTGTGATAAATTCTGTCGAGTATCAGCCTCCACCTGAATGAATAACATTTTACATTTCTGTTCCTGTTGTCAGAATGAGCAAGAGATGGAGGATGAAGACGAGGAGAAGGAGAAGGAGGACACCAGCGGGCCGGACTACAACTATCTGCTGAGCATGCCCATGTGGTACCTGACCAAAGAGAAGAAAGACGAGCTGTGCAGACAGAGGGACGCTAAGGTCTGATACTTATCTATCCTGAACTCTTAACTGACATCTTTTAAATTTAAAGGTTGAAATAGTCAACGACAGAGCGGTAAACTTGTGATTTGCGTTCCTTTCGGATGTTTAATGATTTTGTATTTCCTTTTAAAACGCTGACTTGTGTAAGCTTGGAGATTTGATGAATTGCCACTGTTCTGTAGATGACAGAGCTGAACACCCTGAAGAAGAAGAGTCCAGGTGACTTGTGGAAGGAAGACCTGGCTGCTTTCTCTGAGGAACTGGAGGTAATGGGCCTCCACATGTCAACACGTGTGTCTGTCCTTGTTACATCAGGTTCCTCCGCATTTCTGGAAACATAGAAAATGAATTTCTGCAATTCCCAGTCTTGAAAAAACTGAAGTGTGCTGAAAATATGGTCTACACATTTAATGTAACCATAGACATGCCATTCCACATGTCTGCCACAGCTTCATTTTGAACAATGACCAGCCTCTCACTTTGGAAAATGCACAACACGTTAAAAAGGAAAAAGGATGCAGTTACATTTGATGTCCCTGTTTTCCTCCTGAATCTCTTTTTATCGCTCCTTGTTGTCCGTAGCGTGTAGAGGCGAAAGAAAGGGAGGAGGCCATCATGCCTGTGAAGGGGAAGGCTGGAAAGGGCAAAGCGCTGAAGGTGAAGCAGGAGACCATGCCGACCCCGCAGGGCCGCCGCGTCATCCCGCGTGTCACCAGCACCATGAAGGCCGAGGCCAACAAGAAGGCTGAGGGCAAGAGGGGCAAGAAGATCAAGGTCTGTCTTTCTGCTTGGATTCATATTAATCAAACTTTTTGTTTTGTTTTTTAAGTGTGACTTATTGGCTTGTATGATTTGTATGAGTTACCAATCCTGATTAATTAATTTACTTCCCCTTAAATAGTGTGATTTTAGTTGTTAATCACAATGATCAGATCAGGATTGTAACTGTAATTGTTTATTTTTTTCACATCGCTTCATATTCACTTTATTTTATATCGACCACATGTTGACTATTTTCACATACAAGAGGCATTCCAAAATACATTTTTCAATACTGTCTGTCTATGTGTATGTCAGTTATTAAACATAGAAAATTTAATTGTGGTGTGCATTTATACATTTTTCATTGTGCAGTCCTCGTGATCTGCCAGAACTTTTTATTGAATTGTTGGTATAAAAGTCCCCTTTCGTCCGGCCCTGTTTCTCTGATCTTAGGGTGAAGACGTGGTGATCAAGATGGAGTTTGATGAAGATGGAGAGAACATGCAGCCGACCGAGGAGATGGGTTTGGCTGCACGGCTGACCAAGAAAACCAAACCTCAGGCCAAGGAAAAAGGTGACTCCTCCTCGTCACCCTGTTTGAGAATTTATTTAACAATAGACAAAGTTGCAATCCCCTCAACCTAGTTCAGTCAATACATCAGAGTTTTGTATATTGTATAATGCATTTTAGTTTACACCATGTATTTAAACATCTCATTTTAGATAAGTTATTAACATTCAATATGACAAAATATCACCAGTGTCAAAGGCAGGCAAGCAGACGATGCTTCAGTTCAAACCTGCGGCAAAGAAACCCAAGAAGAACCCGTGGTCGGACGACGAGTCTGGAGCCGACAGCGACATGGAGGTGGAGCAGGTCGCCGCTCCCAGGGAGACGGTCGGGCGCAAATCTAAAGGTGAGGCTCTTAGCCGACCCTGACCACTGTCATCTCTGTATAATTTTATTTATCTCGTGGTTTCTAAAGCTGAATTTATCCAGTTTCTCCCTCTGGTTCTTACCTCAGCTGTGATTCAGATTGTTTCAGTCACAGTCAGATCCTTAGACAACAAACTCCTTTAGTCTGAACTTCACATTTATGTAACCCTTCCCAGAGTGGCAGCCACAACTTATGAGTGTGCTAATTGAATGTAATAAACTTGACATGCTGGGGCCTTGCCAGAACATAAAACAGGACATTAAAATAAGCTGCTGCCTGGCATCGGCCGTAAGACGAGATGTAATCACTCAAAGAATGTAACGGAGTTTAAACCAAAACACCGTTAAAACTCATTTCCTGTGCACAAATGGCTCTCTTACATCACTTCACTCCTAATTGTACTTTGCACCAGCTGTTTGGTTACTGACAAATCATGGGAATGTTCTAGTAAAACAGGCAATTAAAACGTCTGGTTTTAATTGCTGTAAGAGAAAAAAAAAATAGAGGGAGACTGTTAAAAGTAATTCTCTAGTAATTAACAGTAACATGTTTGCTGTAGTCAACTTCCACATTGTAAACACGTTGTTTGTTGCCCATTTCCGTAGCTCCGGTGAAGTACAGCATGTCCAGCAGTGAAGATGAGTTCGATGACTGGGGGAAGCAGAGCGCTCCGAAGAAAAAAGCGGTCCTCAGTGACGACGACACCAGCTTCGCTCCGGAGCCCAGCGCCACGAATGACAGCGACGTGGACTCTCCAGCCCCGCCTCCAAAAGCTGCAAAGCCCACGTGAGTCTGAGTCCGCATGAAGTCGTCTCATCTGATATTCAGTCCGATGTTTTACCTTAACTTTGTCGTTCTGTCTCATGCAGGAAGGTAGCGGCGAAGAGCAAATCAAAAACAGCCAAAGAACCTGACAGCAAATCCAGCTGTAAGTATCTCCACAGGATGGTCACGTGTGTGTCGAGCTATGGAAATGTCAGGAACTGGAAGATTTAATAATGAGCTCTGTACTGGACTTGTTTCCGCAGCTCAGTCTGATGATCAGGTGGTTACATCCAAACCTCCAGCGAAGCCCAAGGCCAAAGAGGCTGCACCCAAGAAACCTGCCGCTGCCAAGAAACCTGCTGTGGGCAAAAAGAAGGCTGCAGGTATTGAAATAGGCCATAATTGTAATATAACTGTCCTCTTATAACCACTAAATGTGATTTATCTTTCACACAACTTGCCCACAAGCTAAGGATTAAGCTAAGGATTGGAAAAGGCACTTTGTGATGCCTAATGTTTAGTTATGTGTTGCCATTCATGCCGCCTTTCTTGATCTGCATGAATGGTGTTTTTTGTTTTTCTGTTTATTCAGAAGCCAAAAACATTCTGTAAAGGGATACCAGTTTCAAATCTGCTTTCTAATTCCTACCACATCACAGATACAAAGCAGCCATCCATCCTGGATGCTTTGTCTAAGCCCAAACCTGCCCCCAAAGCTGCCGCCAAGAAGGTCCCTTCATTTGACTCCAGTGACTCAGAGGCAGAAGTTAAAGCGCCTGCAGCCAAAGCAAAACCTGTTCTCAAACGGAAAACGGTTATGGCCAGTGACGACTCTGACAGCAGCTCAGGGGACCTCATGTCCCGCATCAAGGGAAAAACAGCCGCCGCCAGCAAGGTTTGTTTTGGACCGTGCTCTGGTTTGGTGACATGCCGGCAGTTGAACAATATTTGAAGGTTTTTCATTGTAAAAGCTTGAATGAATTTGGAAAAGCTTTACTGCCTAATTCCTCAGTCAGATTATCTAAAATATAAATAATTTTGTAATTTGTAAGAAGCCTGCTAACTTTAATTGCAACATGCATTTGCAGTTGCAATATTTTTTAAAAAATCAATAAATAACTCCCCTTTTTTTTAACACTGGTTGTTTTTTCCTTGTAGAAAACCAAGAAGTGGGAAGAGGACGACAGCTTCCAGCTTTCAGACCAGGAGGCTTCATCTTCTGTGGCGGTGGCCCCGAAAGACAAGCCGTCACGTGCCAGAAAACCTGTAACGTACAACCTGGACTCAGACTCAGATGACGACTTTTGATTTTTATGTTGACTGTCTAACCACTAACTCAGTCCCCACATGGTCATTGTCTCTTACTAAATTGTATATACTTGATGTTACGTAGTTAATATGTATTTGTTAAAACTTGAAGCAGATTGCATTTACACTCAAGGCTTGCACTGATAGCAAATGGTGAAAAGAAAAAAAAATTTCATTTTCATTGCAAAACAATGTTGTCTGATCCTCTATAGTAGATCAGATGACAGAAGAACAAAGAATAATTTTAGTAAGAAATTTTTAATTAGAAATATTTAGAGTGCTAATGTGTTCTCTTGTTGTCCGTTATTATTCATGTTTTGTCTTGTAAATATTTCAGTGGATGTCCAATAAACTACTTTTTTACGTTGTATTTGTGCTGTGTGGTCAAAATTATGAGCTGCATGAATGCCTCGCTTCAGGGGTGAACGTGAGCAGCGTCACTGGTTTTATGTGCCAATCTAGACTAGACATGAACACTGGAGCTAATTGGTGGGAACCGAAGAGTCCTCTATTCAAATAAAACGTCTCAGGGAGGAGCCTCATCTCAGTAATGTTGAAATATTCAGTTACTGAGAACAGATTCAGGAACAAGCTGGGTAAGTAACTTTATTTCAATAAGGCTTTTTTGAACTGAACTGAAATTTTGACATTTTGCAGCAGAGCTTATATAGTTGAATTCTTCATTTTGAATTTTTGAAACTCATTTTGAAAACTGTAGAGATGGAAGTTTGGAATAGAATTCATAGACAAAGTAAAAGTCACCACACTCCAGACTGTGTATACTGTATATATCTTGTAGCCCATATCCACTGTTCATACTGTTTATATAGTTATTTATCTCATCTCTTATCTATTTTTCTATAGTTAATCATCACACTTAGATTACCTTCAGTTTATTCTATTGATACACTTAGCCTGTTCATGCCTCTTTGTTCATACTGTTAATACTGTATTATACTACACTATATATATATATATATGGATGGATGGATAGATAGATAGATAGATAGATATAGATTTTACTTATTTGCCTTGGATATTCATATATCCTGCATTCTTGCATACGATGTTTATACTGTTAATGTTAATATTGCTCATCCTGTATATGTCTTGTTTATATATCTTAGCACGTTCATACTGCCCTTAGTTATTCCACTTAGACATTTTTACACTGCGATAGATAGATAGATAGATATAGATATTACTTATTTGCCTTGGATATTCGTATATAGTGCATTCTTGCATACGCTGTTTATACTGTTAATGTTAATATTGCTCATCCTGTATATGTCTTGTTTATATATCTTAGCACGTTCATACTGCCCTTAGTTATTCCACTTAGACATTTTTACACTGCACTGCACTTTTACTGCTTCTTTGCACTTTTGTTTAGGTGCAAAACTGCATTTCGTTTCTTAGCAGTTGTACTTTGTGCAACGCCAACAAAGTTGAATCTAATCTGATCTAAAAATGAAACACTTTGAACCCGGAAAACAACATTCCTGCCAAAGAGTAACCAGAACTTTATGACAAGAAAAAAATTAATCAGATGTCATTTAAAGTAGATCTGCTGAAAACTGAGTGTGGTGCTCTGTTTTCACATGCAGTTAATGAGAAGATGCTTCATGCAAAGGAAAACGTCATTCCCACATTACAAACCCAAGAAAACAGTGTGTCTGTTGGGCTTGTATTTGGTGCTGGGTGCTCTCGTGTTGTCCCTCGTGACCCGCGAGGTTCAAGTTATGACGGCACGGCTTATAACCGAGATCCTTCCTGCCATTAAGGAAGCTCTTTCAAGTGCTCATCAAGAGCTTGCCCCTCTTGAGTAAACATCAGCTCTGTGTGGGACTCTTGATAGCTACAGATTAGGATGTAACAGGAATTTCCTTGCTGTTGCCGCCCTCCCACTCATTAGGCCCGACCAAAACCAAAGCACATGCCATTTGGAGAAGCTGAGAGGAGCTTCAACAGGCTGGTGCAGACATCACACCTTCAAAGCGCTGCAGTAGGTTTTGCTGCTTTTTTTTTATTTTTTTTTATTAACTTTGCTCCGGTTTGTCTGAGGACATCCCTGGATTGGAAAAGAAAAAGATAAAGAAAACAAAGGGCTAAGACGGGATCCTCAATCCTCATCAGGGGGATTAGGTTGCACATGTTGAGATTTCATAAGGAACATGAAACGCCTTGGGCTGAACAACTGGTAGCGCATATCTGATATATCTGGCCTCAGTAACCCGGATAGCGGCTCAACCAGCCAGCCTACCTCCACAAGTAGCAGCTTGTTGATGAACCATACAGGGACTTTATGTTGTGTTACGCTCTTACACTGCGCACAAGTGGGGAACTTTGTCTCGGATGTACCATAAAATACATTTGTAGCTGCAGTAATTCAACAGCGTGTCATCGTTTGTCTCATCCTTAATCAAATTTCTTCACATGCAGAAGGAGTTCATTCATGACCGGAGGATTTGCACCTGGGGCTGAACGGATCTACATGAGCAGGTACTGACTTGCTTCCAGCTTGGTATCGATGTTTGGAAAAAGTGTTACTCAACATTCATCTGTCAGTGTTTTAAAAACTCAGATGAAAGATATCTGACAAGCTTTAAATGCGTTATACCTTCATGGCAACAGTCATCTTTGTAAGCAGATGTTTTTTTTAATTTTATCTATTTATTTACTGAGCATATCTTATTTTGTAATTCAGCTCTTCAAATGCTTTTTTCTCTGCCTTCTTTAAAAAGAGTAAAATTCATCATTCCTTTGTTAAAATGGATTCCCAAGAAAAGTCTTTGATTTATTATTATTATTTAAGTTTGTCGTTTCCCTTAGCTGTCATGCAAAATCACAGTTTTGGTTTCACAATCATGTTTTATGGTTTGATAATTTTTTATTTCAGGCAATTGGATCACCAGCGCCCTCACCATAAACTTGGAGCCGACCGTTGACCTGCAGATCCACCTGTAATGTCCTGGGACCTGTAAGGAATTAGTCTCTGCTGCTGTGACTTGTAAGGATTTTTCACTGTCATGTAAAATCTCCCTGTGACTCATAAAGCGGAGAGAACCTGGTGTTAAAAATGGACTGAAGACCAGAGGGAGGGAGCATTTGATCTGAGAGGGACAGGTGGACTTCCAGCAGACAGACCCCCAGAGATCCAAGAGGCCATCCCGGTGCCGTCATCATGGGGGAGTGGGGCTTCCTCAGCGGGGTCTTCGACAACCTCCAGGCCCACTCGCCTATGCTGGGCCGCTTCTGGCTCCTCCTCATGCTGGTCTTCCGGATCCTGATCCTGGGCACCGTGGCCAGCGACCTGTTTGAGGACGAGCAGGAGGAGTTTGTCTGCAACACCCTGCAGCCGGGCTGCAAGCAGGGCTGCTACGACATGGCCTTCCCCATCTCGCAGTACCGATTCTGGGTGTTTCACATCGTCCTCATCTCCACGCCCTCCCTGCTGTTCCTCATGTACGCCATGCACCACCACAACAAGAGGAAGAGCAGCCGCATGAGCACCCAGGACGCCAGGGAGGAGCTGCACATGAGGAGGCTCTACATCATCAACGTGGCTTTCCGCATGGTGGTGGAAATCGGCGTCCTGGTGGGCCAGTGGTGGCTTTACGGCTTCAAGGTGGAGGCCCAGTTCCCCTGCAGCCGCTTCCCTTGCCCTTACACGGTGGACTGCTTCACCTCGCGCCCCGCCGAGAAAACCATCTTCCTTTGTTTCTACTTCATCGTAGGGGTGGTGTCGGCTATTTCCAGCTTCGCCGAGCTTTGCTACGCCTCCATGAAGTGGTTCTGCCAAAGCAAGGGGACTTTACCCCCGGACCGCTCCTGCGTCTGCCAGAACCTGCAGAACTGGAAGCGGGAGGAAGGGGAGGAAGACGGACACCCACGAGGAAGGACGATGTCAGAGAGCTTGCCGGGCAGCGTGAAGCTGAAGGGAGGCTCGGGGAGGAGCAGCACCAGCAGGAAGGTCTCCAGCTTCGGCCACAAGCAGAGGAGCGGCAAATACCCCAACAGCAAGATGCTCATGGTGTGAAACAGCCCTGCAAAAACACCCATCATCATAACTCATTTAACCTCATGTTCAGTGTTAAAATCTTGTTTTACTTAAAAGGTGAAAAATCTCCTATTTGGATGAGATAATCCCACTTGTTTCCAATGCTCATCAACTTGTTTCCAGAATTTTCTTGAGTCAAGTGTCATTTTCTTGCATTTTTCTGCTTTATTTTAATGTATTTATACTTATTCCTGGCAAAATTCCTCAAACAAGTGAAACTGCATTTGCAAACAAGAGGGATTAATCATCCCACTGGCAGATTTTTTTTTTTTCAAGATTTCAAGACTGGGGATGAACGCCAAATGACTTGTAAAGATGGAAATTTTTGTGCATTGTACTGCAGTTCATCACAGTATCTAATTTTCTACTTGAATGCTAGTTCTTTGTAGTTAGTGTGCGCTCCTTCAGTTTAAAAAAAACATTTCACAGATGATGGATGCTATCAAAGGGGACATCATGAGGAAATGCGTCCGAGACAGTCAGGAAGTGAACCCATTTGCTGGACATCAAAACAAGACTCATGGCTGTGATAAGGCGGTCAGATTGTTTGGTTTGATAGTTCCTTACCGAACGCTAAATATCATGGGAACCACAGGGGAGAAAACAATGAGTCAGTTTTCTGTGCTTTAAGCAGAGCAGACAGTCCACCTCCTGGTCTTTGTCACATTTCCAGTGAGGAGACAGGAAAGGAACGAGACGCAGACTGGAGAGAGTACACAGTGATGCTCACATTGAGCCTCATTTATAAAACTGTCTCTTCATGTTATCACGTGATCTTTCCAATAAAATGTGACTGAAAAATGTGAGCATCATCAATAACATATTTTAATTGCATAGTCATAAAGATTAGCTGTAGATTATGGCATTTGGATTTTGTTGCATGGACAAAGTCTACTTTCATAAATACGATCCTGTCATAAATGAGATCACTTACCTGCTAAAATATTATCACATTTCATCATGTTTGATTAACCTTTGTTCTCTAACGCCGCTTTTCTAATGGAAATTTCTGCTGCAGGATCATGCTTATTTTAACTCCTAGTCTCTGCGAGTGTAAAATGGGATTGTGTGAAATGGGAGAATTTGATTATGAGTGCAGTACAGGGTCACGTCGGTTCGTTTGCATCTGAAATAGCGCGCTCCAATGTGCGTGAGAGGATGTGGTGGGTGTTATCAGCTCCATGGCTTCAGCGCTTTAACATTTAATCTGTCAGACTGAAAGTTAGTGCTTTAAGTGCAGAAACAGGTTCAGCAGCATTTTTCCAATCCATTGTTGCGTGGGATCTTTGATGCCACCTGAGCGATAGTTTCTGATCATGCAGCTACTTGTTGCTTTGGAGTCGTTCAGAGTTAAACCTGTATGAGAAAATTACCCTTTTGTCTTATCATTGTTATCATGTTGCTCAAGAACAAATTATTAAAATAATCATACCATGATTTTCTTGTATGTACAATCTAGTTCTGCCAAAGTATTGACAAGATGGCTGTTCCTGAATTTCTTCAGAGTTTAATAAAGTAGTTTTGCAAAATTTGCTTTCAGTCGTTGCTTTCTGTTTCTGTTTCATCAGACATCATGAATGAATAAATAATATGCATGAAAAAAATGTGTTCTTACCAAGATCTACAGACTGATCCAGGGATCAATATCACAACACACACAATATTTTATTGCTGCTCTTCACCAACTCAGAAACGCTGCACTCAGTTTACACACTAATATTTCACTCTGTTATCCACAGAGTTCAGTTTTCAAACAGCAACATGCTTCACTTTGTTGCGGCTCCGTTCCCATCGTTTTTGATCTGGTGCAAAATAAATAAAGACACTGAATGAGAAGGTGTAGATTTTAAACCTTCATTTGAAATGTAGATCATATCAGATGAGAAATCTAGAAATTTTGGCTCGTGATTCTTCATTTCAGGCTGACAGCAAGAATCGGTTTTGTGTGCTTTCAAAGGTTCACTGAGTTTCATTTTCTACTGCGTTAAATTGCTTGAAAAAAAAGAAAGAAAGAAAGGGAGAAAAAAGAAAAAGAAAAGCGAGAGTTTTCCTTCCAGTAGTTTATTTGGGAAATATTTGGTCTAAATAAAATAAATTCCTGGAGTAAAAGAAAGTGAGAAAACACGGGTCCAAGTTCTTCACCTGTAGAATTTGAATATTTACATAAATCTGCTGGTTGTTTCCCCCTGCTGAGTTTCTTAATGATATCTCTGGGGAAATAATCTGTTTATCTGATATGACTGAGCACTTCCAGTTCCCTGACATTTACGATCGCAATCCACACGTTAAAATCACTGTCACTGAGTCCCATCCAAAATGATAAGAATGATAAGAATGGGGCAAAACAGGGTCTGAGTTCAATGCATGTCACTAATCTCCTATTGATCACCGATTGGAAATATGAGATACATTCCTGTATTTGGGGATTCTTTTAAACTGAAGGAAGAATTTAAGTTTGCATTCATCTAAAAAAATACCTCAAGAAGACATTTTTTAATATAATCTGAATCATGTGAAATTAAACCAATTCATATGCTATTGACAGAACATCAATTTGCTGCAAGTTTTGGTGAAAAATAATTAAAAGAAATCCTTAGAAATAAACAAATGCACCACCAATCTGAGCAAACAACCTTCCCCTGCCTCCTGGTTTCAAATGCACTTTTTGAACAGTAGATGGCAGCAGTGCAGCAGACAACCGTGCCTCCAACTTGAATTATGAAGCCCTCACACTCGGCAACATGACTTAATTTGCAGCTGCATAATTCCGGAGACAGCATCGAAGCTTTCAAGTCATTACGAAAACTCAGGGGCGGCTTTATTCCTGATTGCCTCGGAGCCGTTGCATAACGCGGGGCTGCTAATTCACGTCGAGCGCCTCTTAGCATCGCTTCTCGTCAGCGGGGACGATTCAGACGGAGCCATTGTGATGCCCATTCCACCTTGAAAAGGGTTATAGCGGCATGTAAATTGAATTGAATGGTTCTCTTGGTCTTAATGATGACGGCAGTTGCTCGCAATGAGCGCGCTCTCAGATGAAAAACAAAACAAAAGAAAAAAATTGCATTGTCTTTTTGAAGATTGAAGCAGTTCCAAGTGGCTCATCTAAACACAAACTCATCTAAACATCCTCCAAAGAGGCTTATTTTTGACTCAAACATGACTGCCTGAGACACACACACACACACACACACACACACCCCTCCCACTGTTCCCTGGACGCAGCATATATGCAGATTGCAAAGCGGTGCTGGCTCTTTGATCTGCATAGAACAGAATTCTAGATGTCTTTTATATAACCAGTCTGTCTCTCACTGGAGAGCCGAGGAAAGGAGAGTCGAAGAGGATTACTGTCAAAACTTTTTTCCTCTTTCCTCTGTCTGTCTTCATGTCTACCTTTCCCTTATCTGTCTTAAATTCCAAACAGCAAGTCTGCCTGTTTCTCTTTCTCCATCTCTTTCCTCCCACCTCTCCCTCTCTCTCTCTCTCTCCCGCTCCCTTTCCACACTTCACTCCGTCTTTTGTGAAACCAGGGAGGCCTCGCTGCTTGAGTTTCTCTCCGGCAGAATGTAGGTCATCTGTTTTCAGCGGCTCCCTTCACACCAACACGGAGGAGGAGGAGGAA